>MJUU01026238.1:61229-101668 GCA_002080025.1 Modiolus philippinarum
CTGATTACACTTCCTGGCTTTGGTTACTACTATATCCCATGGTGATGCCCAACGTGTGTCTCTTCTGTTAGATTGTTCATCCGTAGCATACTCTGGTTCTTCAGTAGCATTGCTTTCCTCGGATATGTCAGACTCCGTTTCTATATCTTGCTGTCTGTCCATCTTTTGCTTTATATTATGAACCAATTGTTTGTGACGTCGAAGATTGAACTGTCGGTTGGAATGATAACAGCCAAAACCATACTAGTAAACCACTCGTGGGTCAGTTTTGTGAACGTATTAAAGATAGACATTTTACAAAATGAAACTGTACTTAAAGCTTTGCTTATCATAATTTTCTCATTCGTTCAACGAATCACGAGGGGTGAAGACCTCTAGAATGTACCATTGCGATAGCTGTAATTATCATTCCAACCGACAGTTCAATCTTCGACGTCACAAACAATTGGTTCATAATATAAAGCAAAATACCTTCCCAATACACCCCTGCGTGTTGTTCCCACACGTCATTTCTGGTCAATAGGCCCGTATAGGGCTTCAAAAAGGGCTACTTTCGGTTGCGCATGCGCAATGTTGACATGCCAACATCCGGTGACGTGACTTCCGCTTCCGGTCACGTGACTTCCGGTGACGTCATTTCCGGTCTACGTCACTTCGCACCACCTCCACAAACGCAACTTTGTTCGTACCCATATACTACTTCCGTAGCCCATGTGTGTGATACCCGGAGCCCAATGAAAGGAACCCAGAGCGCAATGAATGGTGCCCGGAGCCCTGTGAGTGAACCCCACAGTTGTTAGTGGAGCGTTGGAGTTCAGAACCACACGTTCAACAAAGATTGGAGCTAGGAGCCCAAACCCAATGATGTAATATTCAATGAAGCGAAAGGAAATTTATTGTGGGAGGAAATCATATTGATAGGCATTACCTGAGCACGTATTTGATTGAGTATACAAATGTATTACTCGCAATAAAAAAAGCAAAGAGAAAGAAATTTAAAAGTAAAGCTGGGGATGTATTGACATATGCAAATAAGGAACTGATCAAATAAAATCGGAGCAATTTGAAAAGATCAGAGATTTTTGGCTCATCTGGCTATATAGCTGGGGCGACTTTTAGCTATCACTTAGCGTCCGTCCGTCGTCTGTCGTAAAATTTCTATTTAAAAATCCTTTTATCTGAAACCTCTGGGCCAATGGAACAAACCTTGTTCACAACAGTTTTTGGGTAATCCCCTTTAAAAATGTGTCCAGCAAGTCTTCACTTCACCCAAGATTGCAGCTAGTAGGGAACTTACTAGTAGTTTAAATTCAAAGATTTTCCCCTCTGAAGAAACTACTCGCTCGGCTAATTGAAACCAAACTTGGTCCTTACTTGGCCCTTTAAAAAATGTGTCTGGCAATTCTGTATCACATCCAAGTTGGCCACCAGCGGAAAACATGGTTCAACATTAGACAATATGAGAAAGGATTTAAAGATAACCTCTGAAGCCGCAGAGAAAATTGGAAACTTGGTGAAAATAGTCCTAGGGAGGTAGCCTTTATAAATGTGTCCAACAGGTCTGTACTGTATCTGAGATGGCCTCCAGGGTAAATTAGTTTAACATTGGACCCTATAGGGCAACATATTTAAAGATCTTCTCTTCTGAAAGTACTTGGCGAATTGGAACCATTGGTACTTGGTTACAATGGTTATGAAAAATGTGTCCGGCAAGTTCATATAGCTTCCAAGACAGCCGCAAGCGGGGAACATATTAAACATTGGAACCTATAGGAAAGCAATCAAAGATCTTCTAATGTGAAATCACAATGCCAATTGGAACTTAAATTGGTCACAAAAGTCCTTTGGTGATCCCCTTTCAAAAATGTGTCCGACAAGTCTGCATTTTTTCAAAGATTGTCTCCAGAGGAAAACTTGTTTAACATTTGACGCTATGGGGAAACATTTACAAATGTTTTCTCATCTGAAAATACTCAGACAATTGGAACTATTCTTGGTAACAATGGTCCCTACTTGGTCCCTTTGAAAATTGTGTCATGCATTTCCAAATCGCAGCAAAGATGGCTGCCAGTTTTTCCTGTGATGATGCATGTAATTATTATTTTCGGCCATTGTAAATGTTTCCTGTTATATACATTTCTATTTATCACTTATCGATTTAATATGATAGACAACCTCATATTTACGGTGATAAGATAAGTTTATCAAATTAAGATGACGTAGCTTATTGATTCCGAATTTCGCTTTGACATCGACCGAATTGCGAAGAATTTAGTCTTTAGTTTCACTCCCATCAACAAATACAAGGTAAATATAATAGATCCAATCTTCAAGCCAAAAGTATCCATTGGATCCAATAGTAATTATTCTTTTATTATTACCTAATAATTCTTTAGGGAATAACACGAACTCTGGGCTCAGAGCTAGAAACTTTCTTGAATGTAGGGCTTAAGGCTAAAACACAAGGACTCCGGGCAGCTGTACTAAGACTTGGGCTCCACTCGCAGGTCGTCAGGCTCCACTCACAGCTCTGCAGATTCCATTCACTGGGCCGCGACCAGGTATAATTTTTTTTGTATGCACGTCCCTAATACGCTTCCGTATGTTTTACTCACCCATGGCCGTAGAGGGAAATAAATCGTACGTTGTTGCGTAAAGAGTGTTCAGAAAGAAGGACACTTTTACCCTTGCATTATTGAATGTACCAAACCTTAAAAATATGAAAATTATAAAGAAACGGTCTCATTTGTGTAAAGAAATGCAACATTCCCTTAATTTGAACATCTTGCAAGTATTGATACTTTCATTTACCAATTATGTCAGTTTCAATTCCCGCTGGGGTCTGTACTTATCGCCCGTTCCGTCAATTTACATCAATAAATAACCAGTACTTATATCTATATAGCAATCTGTTCCACTAATACTCCTTTAATTAAACAATGTAAGTGATCGAACTCGATCATTATCTGACCTCAATGAAGGTTGCAAAGATGGTCACGTAGCAGATGGAAAAAACTTCTCATATGTACTTGCTTTACCTATATCAGTGACGAATGTATTACTATTAGTGACAGGTGTTTCATATGTTTGTCGCATTACGTTTTATAGAGCACATATGCATTCAGTAGAGGACGGTTAATTTTATTTTAGTATTCATACATTGACTTATTTTGTCTTTAGATGGAATTACCATTTGATGTAAGAAATAAAAATGTATATGAGTTATTAAACTGGCATATCTTTTGTCCCATTCTCCACTTGCCCGTCTGTATGGCTTAAGGACACCTCTTTGGGTGGGTAGCACAGGGGTACCTTGCTCGAACGTACGAGAAATTGATTAATTTTTTATCAAATCACATTCATGAATCACGACAATTTACTTCAAAACATAATCCTTTATCAACTTCATTAAAAGAATTATGTTTGCAATGAAGGGATCCACTTTTAAATTTCGTGCAGAATTTTTGCATTGAAATGCCTCAGTTTAAAATTTCGTGCAGAATTTATACAAAAATTGACAAAAAGGGGAAAATAGCCTGGAAATGCCCCGCAGGGAAACGCCCCCTTTTTAACACAAGACCCGCCCTTGGGTTGACTATCAGATTTTCAATAACATAGAGAAAACCAGCATTTTATTTTATTATCAATCATCAAATCAATACAAACACAAAAATGAAATATTTTTCTCTCGTAACACTTTTTGTCCGTTTCGGACCCTTAAATGGAAATATATATGGTTCCAGTTGAAAGAAAGTTCCTTTTATCCACAGCATCGTTGCAGAGTTGTAACAAATGTACGAAACTTTTACCGTTTGATTTTGCTTGGATTTGGTGGGGTTTACTTTGACTGTTCCTTTTTGTAATATAACCGATTTCGCCTCCAATACAGCACAAGGGCAAATATGTGCCCCAAAGTTTAAAAAATACCCCTATGTCAAACACCGCTTGGGTACATAGTATATTTCAGAAATACTCGTAAACGTATGCGGGCATCATTTCTGATCTCTCGATATGCCCTCAATAACATATAAAACATATAAAAAATTGTTTTTTGTTGTTTTTTTTTTATCATCGTCGATGATGAAATTTATCTGGAGTTTTGTATGTTGAGAAATGTACACGATAATTCATCTTCTGATACGTATTTATTTGTTGACATGTCTTTTTCAAAAATATATACGTATTGATATTTTTTCATGAATTCTAAATATACGTCAGCAATAGTAAAAATACAATTATGGAAACACGCCTTAATCTAAGTATATAAAATGCGATTTACGTGCAGACGTGCATGTCCCCAGCTGTATAAATATAATATGTTATCAGTCATCAAAGGTCATTTCGGAAAGAACTTTTATATAAGGCCTATGTGGAAATATTTAATTCATATGGGATACAAGATTTTCCGATTCGATAGAAATTCACATCTAACAGACATGTACATTACAATCAGGATGGGAAAGACAGAACAAAGGTAAGTGTTTATTTCAATATTTATATCGATTTGTTTACATGTCAAATGCACATGGCCTGCATTATGCCGGGTTGAAATATGGGACGAATTTAAATATATCGTTATTCATCCAAGCAATTTGAAAAGGGGGGTTCCAAATAGAATTTGAAGGAAATATCGCCTAGCAGAGCGAGGCGCGAAAATTTTTGGAGGTTTTCTTAGTAAATCACTAGGATATTCATAAAATAAATACCAGATTGCCCAGAAAAAAAGGGGGGTTCCAACCCCCGGAACCCCCCCCCCTTTTGGATCCGCCAATGCATCTATTAGTCGTTTTAATCCTTCACTTTTTTTAAACTTCTTGGGTGTCTGTAGATTAGGGGACAACCATTTGATTTTCATGGGATTTTGCTTAGAAAATCTATTTATTTTCACGAAAAACTCGAACAAATTATTTATTTTCACCACATGTCAGATCGAATTATTTATTTCCATTTGCAAAAAACTTATTCTTCAAATCAAAATTAAATTACTTATTTTCATGACAAATGGGATTAAAATATTTATGTTCACTTAAACCAAGATTGAATTATTTATTTACAAAATCGCCCAAGACCCCCCCCCCCCGAAAATCAAATGGTTATCCCAAAAAACAAAATACGAAGACAATGTTTTTTGTTTTACTAAGTGATTATCGCAATTATTTGATTACAAGGTGTATTTATTTTTCAATGATTATCTGATTTTCAAAGAGCATCGTAACCCCCTATCATGATTTTTTATTACCATAAATGTCATTTTTAGATTAAAGAAATGACTACTGATTAAATGTCCAAAAAGTTAATGATTACTTAGCTAGGAGTCTCTTTTGTTGTAGCAGCAATAGTTCAATACTTTTTTCGTATCTTGATATGAAATGTGTTTTTAGCAGCACCCAATGATTAAGGTTCGGGCTGTTGTTATCTAAACTTGTTAAAATTATACAGGGACTATATAGCTATATATAGTCCCTGAATTATACGATCGCCCCTTGAAAACACTGGTTTGGTTCGAGGCCTGTAATTTATCCTCCGTTTTGTATAGAAGAAATAAATAATCAGTACTTGTATTCTGATTACCCCCTCACTTCTATCCGAGAATTTTTCACTACCTATAAATAAAAAACAATTCTTTTGATTTTTTATATGTACATTATTATTCGTTCACAGAGTAACAGCAATCAAGCTCTTAACAACTCTTCTGGTAGCTTTAGAACTGAGTTGGATTTTGTTCCCAGCCAAGGAAGCACCAAAATCAAAATGGACTTTTTGGCATGTGTTTAGTTTTGCAATTCACTACGGATCTCAATTTTGGATGACTTTTATAGCAGGTAATTAGTTTTTTGATGTACATTTGTAGTACTTTATTATCTTGATAAATCGATAATTGTAGTTATCCCTCTTTGATCGCTTTAATTGAAAAGTTTAGTTCATTTTCAAATAAACTTTTTTTGCAGGCCAGCACTACTTGATTGTTGAATTCCTATCGGAATTAAAAAGTTTTTTAGAATATAAATTACCTTTGCTTAATACCTTAACATTTTGTTCTATACAATTGTAGTATTAATTTAAATGCTTTATTTACAAAAGACAGACATGAACCCATTAGGGTTATAGCAAATACAATGTACAATATGCACAATAAGAAACAAATATATACATACTAGTAGTGTAAGTTAATCATTTTGATATAGCATATTCAGTTAAAAATATACGTTAGAGCAGAAGATATTAATTAAGAGTCTCCTCTCCTCACAATGGCCATTGGTCCCATTCTCTACGCAGAAAAATCCATTTTTTGAAATGCATAAGAAAATGAAAGGGATATGAAAATACATCAGTATGCCAATGAGCTCATGCAGAATTAGTTATTAAAGTCACATTTGGGGTCGATTTTCTCAACTCTAATTTCTTCTTTAGTAAATTTCCAAAATGAGAATGAATAGAGCCAATTTAAAAAAACGAGAAAAATAACCCCTGCAGTTTGTCTAAAATAACAAAATTGTATATTTCAGGCATGGCTACTTTTCTTACTATTCCACGTGTATGGTTTGGAGAAGGACAGAAAGTATTGTTTCCACTTTACTTTGCGTTATCGTTTGTAATGTCAACCATGACAATGGCGACCTACATCCAGCTCCATATAGGTGGGACAATTGAAAGTAAAGAGGTAGGTTAATTCTGCATTTTATTAACATTTCTGACTCAATTTTGGTATTTATAATAGCAGAAGATTTGAAAATATCGTTGACTGCATTCCAATTGAAGGACTGTCATCTATTTTTGTGATAGAAAATACACTCAGTTATTAAAAGCATTAAAAAATGTACATACCAATTTTTAAAGTGAATGCTTAATGTGTAAACATGGCTATGGTAATACGCAACTAACAAAATGAGATCGGGGACGCGATTGTCGCCTCATTGTCATGCATATTAATGTGGCATAGTGTGGTGTGTTGGTTGGTGAACATGCGGTTATAAAGAAAAAGGCATGCATGAATAAAATTGAACAACATCTAGCAATGAAAACAAGTGCTAAGTATGGACTTTAGCTAAATTATGATAATGTACATATAACTGTTTCACCAATAAAAGTGTTGCAATGGTATGCCATTTGCATATTTAACATATTTACCATATAACTGCCATATAAACCTTTAATAAGTATTCTTTTTTTACAGATAATATCTCTGGCGGCATCATTGACGTCTTCAATACTTAACGCATATTACCTAGGTGATAAAATCGTTGAATACACCACAAAAAGATTTGGTTTAGAGAAAGATTCCGGAACAGCATATAAAGTTGGATTCGTCGACTTATCAGAAATGAGACAAAATCCGGAATATTTTATAGCGGACAAAACATTTAGATTCTATCATCATTTGAGCTGGTTATCAAATATGTCAGGATTCTGCGCAAACACAATCTATCTTTACTGTCTATCAAGCCACTATACATGATTTTGGTTTAATATAGTAGTTATTGCTAGAGTAATTCAGAGTTTGTAGGTATTGAGAATTAGTTGTGCCGTTCAGTATGTCAAGGAAATGACATCAAAACAGTTCGAGCACGCCGCAGACATTGACGTCCTACGGATATGGTTGATAGCGTAGAGTAGACGGAGGGCGAGAAATATGTCACAGAAGCCAGTAACTCACCTGAACTTGATATTTTACTTTTACTGTGATACTAATATTTTGAGTTTTGTTTATTATTTATTATTTATACATTATTTATTATAATATAAATTTTCAAATATCACATTTTTTATATCTCTTAACATTTCCATGGGTATAGATGCCATTTATGATATATTATGTCGCTTCAGTGATGATCAAATCAAATTATATGGAAAAACCATTAACCAAAAGATTCATTAATGCTGATACAAAACGCCGATTTCATCCAGACTTAGCCATAATAACCTTAGGTGGTCCCCTGTAAAAAGCATTTTTACACGCCCACCTTACATTAAAAATGGCTGCATGCCGAGATATAATTCAGCGTTGGACCACAAGGGAATACATTCAAAGATCTTCTCTAAAACTACTGGTAATATTAGATTATTGGAACATTAAAAGAATTGAGAGGCTGAAAAAGAACATGATCTTCCCTTCTAGGATGGTCCTTTTAGGGATCATAGCAGTCCTAGGATTGCCTCCTTCGAAATTTGAAGCTTGAAGTTTTGCATCCACTAACTGGAAACAAAGTTTAGCATTGGACCTATTGGAAATGTCGTTCATATCTCAATGGTCCAGGTGAGCGACACGGGCTCTTGAAAGACTCTTGTTGTAATTTCTATTTGCCAGTTTCACGCATTGCCTCTTGTAAAGGAATCAGAATCAGAATATTTTATTACCAAATGAGGGCCACAGGAGGGCATGATACATCAAACATTTATGATTGGTATACAAGTACAATATTACAGAAAACGGTATAAACAAATAACAATTAATAATTATAATAAAAATAATAAATAAAGGCATATCAATGCACGTCTACCACAGATGCACTTCATACTATGAAAAATTGAGTAATATTAATAACATACCCGGTGCATTTGGAAAAAAAAAAAACGCATTCACATACAGAACAGAATGCAGCAGGCACCATGAGACGATGCACAGGGGGGATTTTTCCACCGTGCCTGTCGCAGTCTGTCTATGATGGTTACATAGATCTAGCAATCAGCAACAAGTTAAAGGAAATAAAGGTATAGTAATGGACGGTGCCATATAATATTTATATCCAACCATCTAAAACCTGTGCATAAAAAAAAGGGTGCCTTAACCTATATATGCATTGTCTATTGAAATCCGGAGCAAGTACACTTGATACTTTACAAAAAGTATCGGTACTGTAGTATACTCGATATTCATGTATAAACATGACACAACTTAGACAATAGTATAATGGATATGTTTAGTACATGTACTCAGTCTAGTCGAAATAAGTAAATAAATAAAATGGCAAAATAAGCCACAAGGCAAAATGACATAACAAAGAAGGTAGGACACAGTTCAAATCTAATAACATCGAGATCGTATCAAGGCAGCAAACATAAACCGTTTTACACATCCGAACTATGACAATAAGGCAATCTGACAATTACCATAGTTTGGGTTGCGTCTATTAACAGGGTAAACTTGTCTTGTTGTGTACATGTGAGAATATGTGAAAGCATAAATTGTCGCCAGGTTCAAGTTATATACGAGTCAACTCGATGTGGATCGAACAAGTCGGACAGAGGTTGTGAGACCATTATATTATACTAAAGTGCAACCCCCTTTTTCGACTCGGGATTTTTGCTTTATTTTGGGCTTGCTTTGGACTTGACCACTTAATCCATGGAAGTCGAAGCATCTTGTACTTGTACTTCAAATTAAAAAAAAAAGGGAAATTAAAAACATAATAAGATGGACTCCAGGAAGTATGGAGTTATACCCTCTAACATACAGACTACACATTCTTTCTTACTATTTATATCTTTCAGAGGGTCAATTTAAAGCGTTCTTTATATCCGAGGAGAAGATGTTTCTTTTTATTAAAGAACATTAGTTGGATAACTATTGGGATAATGATTACGCATATTTCGTCAGTTGATATATACCGTAAAGCGGGTAATTTTCGTGGTTGCCAAATTTCGCGATTTATTTCGAAAAGAGGGGTATTTAACTTTGACATCATCAATTTCCGCGGATTGAAAATTGTGTAAAGGACGAATATGTATAAAAAATACTGACTTTTATTTCGCGAGTTTTAATTTTCGCGCTTCCATAAACATCGCGAATATAGCTAAAATTAGAACCTCGCGAAAATTACCCGCTGGATAGAATATAGATGCCCGTACTTATTGCTGGTGTTAATATAAGCAGAGGGAGTAGTACGAGTTTTACGTCCAGTGAGCAATATTTCAGCCATATCAGGACGAGAACAAGTTAATTTTAAAAAAAAAGAATTATGTAAAAGAGGAGGGGGCAACTAGATCATCGATCGAGTTCTGGTTGCCACTGGCAAATGAGAGAAATTGGTAGGGAAGAAAATTTGCCTCCTGGACGACCCTCAGTTAGTCTGCTCTTGTACGACAAATAAATATATAGAGAGTTTGTCTTCAATGGTTTGCAATCAGGCTTTCTATAATATAACCTGACTACCCTGCATAGGAAGGGGAATCTCTTATCCACCATTTGGGGGCGCATTGTAGACTCGAAATTGTTCGAGGTTCACGGAGTCGAATGAGGCTGAGTTTTGGAATATGCGAACTGTGATAACTGTAGCAATAAATCTCAATCATCTAATGATAAATTGCTTTTATACCAAACGTTCTAAAAACCAACAGGGCAATAAAAAGTTTTGACGAAACACAGACAAAAACAATCTGTAAAATATCACTTCAACTTCAAAAGCAATACTATAGTGTGCAAATTCATATTTGAGAATTAAATTAACATTTTCTATTATTAATTTGCAATGACAACTTCAATTGAAGAAGCAGCATCAGAGAACGTGGGAGAAAGTAAACCGAATGTACATTATTTTTCACAGATGTAGTTCTGTTTTCCAGATAAAGTAAACAAAATCCTGGATTTAGTACTTACCATTTCTCGTTTATGACATTCATATGTATGTCTTTGTTTATAATAAATAACTAAATGACAATAATATATATATGCACTTTACTCTTCCACTGCTTTTACGTTTAGTATCAACAAAACATCCGCTAACCGTTAATTATTATGATTGGAATACCAATTATCCAATCCTCTTGTACCATAATATGTTGGGTTTTTTTTGTGTTTAACCATTGAGATTATAAAAAGACTAGAAAATGGTTAGATTTTATTTTTCTTATTTTGGAAACGTACAGAAAAGGTTTAAATGTTCAAATGTTGTAAAAACGATAGCTCATTATTACTAAAAATAATTTTGACTCCAGGAATTAAGACACTGAAAGTTATAGTTTAGTGTCTATTATGGTCATCTTCAGAAATTAAATTACGGTAACTTCAGTATTTAGTTTTTCATCTGGTAATGAAAATCCATGAAAAAAGTCCATTTTTCATGATTGTTTTTACCAGTGAATTCAACCTTATACGTATTTGTTTCATAGTGTGTATTGTATTCGTTAAATTTACCTTTGTTCGACTGTTGAGAGTTTTCTAAATCAATTAGTCGAAATGAAATTATTATACATTTTAGTGGATATAAGTTCAGATTTCAATGAATTGTCCAATTAGTCTTGGATGCAGAGGCATCCACATGAACCCCTTTTTGGACGCGGGACTTTGGATTTATTTTAGGCGAACCTTGGACTTGACCACTTGAGTCCATATGGAATCCATTGAATCAATAGTCATAGCATTTTAGACTTGTAGTTCAATTTTTAAAAAAAAAATCAAAAAATAAAAATGGACTCTGAACTTTACCTCAAACTGACTCAAGGGGTAGGGGGTTTACCCTCTTTTTAGTCTGACTGGTGAGTAATGTAAATGATTATTTTAAGTGTTCCCATCTATATGCTTCATATTCACAGCATTCAATGTTTCTATTCATGACAAAACGTTTCACTTAAAGATAATTTATAGATTATTTACTGTATGTTGATTGAAATAGAATTGCTGCAGCCCTATCATTGAAGTTTAATTGTTACTAAGATACATTTATTCCAATCAAGGTCCCTCAAGGGGCAATAACAAATATAACATTCACAATTCAGACACAACAATACAACAAAATTAATGTAACAACAAATTAATATATATATTTATATATATGTATGCCTGTAACATTATCAGATTAAAAAAAAAATAATTTATTTTCTATTTTTTATTTTTTTGTAATATTTGTAAGTACATACGCACGCATCATAAATAACAAATATATCAATATCAACAAGTTGTAAATCTACAAAAGACACCAAGGGACGGTGCTCAAGGATATGTGTGTTGCTTCATAAGAGCAAACACACTCCTGCAGAAAAACCACTAGTTGAAAAAAAAATAAATAAAATAAAATAAATAATAAAAATAAATAAATAAGTAAGTAAGTAAATAAAATAAAATAAATAAACGATGTACCGTAGATGTTACTATTACTTGAGTCACAGGGCGTCACTGTATCACAGACGTCTTGAAATTTCAATTTAATGGAAATACCATTGAGAATCAGAGTCAAAATCATGCTTGTGTTACAATAACAAACTGACCTTAGAAAGACCTCTGCAGAGATTACAGATAAACACAGAAATAACTGAGATTTTAAAGAGGGAATCTGGAGTAGATTCTGTAAATAAGCAGTCTTACCTTAATCATACTTCGATCTTTTGTTATCCATTTGTCGATATCCATTAAAACGGTTTGATTTGCAACGAAACTTTCCTAAACTTGATAAGTTGGAATCTTGTCTAGATCGAAATGCCAAATGACAAAATGATTTTTCTCAATAATAATAATAATAAAAATAATAATAATAATTCATTGCAAAATTACACCCCTTGGGGTCAAAGCAATACAAAACAATTCAAAACATATATACAACATAAACACAAAAATTACAAAATAGTTACACTAAAAAAAACATGAACTGCAATATAATTCAGTTGACTCTTTAACCGGTGTGGACCCTATTTCAGTTCTAATGATTGTTTTATGGAGGTACATACAGCCGATCTGGAGTTTCAAATCTTTAATAATAGATGAGAAATCAGTTATAAATTGAAACAATGCGTGACCCTAACGGCCTAACGCAATGCGACAAAAATATTTCGTAAGCTGATTTTACGGGAATCCTGAACAATAAGTTGAAGAATTAACATATTTTGAAAAATAAATGCCCACAAGAAGCTCAAATACTCATCTTTTCACATAAAATAACGGATATGAACAAATACCCAAACACATTTTGATCATACCAGAAGTCCGTAGGGGTATCTGAATAATAAAGCCAGAGGTCGGATGTCCTAAAATAGTGTAGGATGACCAAACCAGTGCAACCAGTGCAAGTTACAATTATTCTCACATTTGAGGGTCCATTGAGAGGCTAAATGTTTGACTGTCATTCCAAAAGAAAGTATCGAAAAGGCTGGACATTTTGCTTCGCCCGGGAAAATTGTCGGACAAAACATGATAAAGACTTGTCACCGGAGTTGTGAGCAAATTGCTCAATATAATCTTATAATAAATAATAAAGACCAATAAAGACCAATACAGTATTCGGCGACAAAAGTCCGTAACACTTTTTTATCCCTTTCCATCCGTTCGCCTGTCAATACTATCATCATAGAGAAACCATGCGTCTCTCATAGTTATCGGTCAATGAATCAGACATTCGCCACGCGATGATAGGAGACATTTTCACTCCCTGAGTGTTAGCAACATCTTTTGATAAACAGTTATTAATCATATTTCAGACGCCAGGTTTCTGTTTCCACACCGTTTAAATCATTGAACCTTTGGTATGAGCTTGTGTATTGAATAGTTTTGATGAAATCTAAATTATTTTTTCATTAACCATTTCTTTTAATTGTAGAAGGCGGGTCCTGGCCAAGGTTGCTTATAAAAGAGTTTGTTTTAACCTCTCATGCATCGATTTGTCATTTTTTGTTCACGCTTTCACAGATTAGAACATCTTTCTCAAATGTGTTTTTTTTTTTGTGGGCATCTACGAAATTTTACCAAAATCGTAGATTCTATGCCTTTAAGCTTGAATCATATTTCGGACATATACGGCTTGCCAGTTTCGCATCTATTACTATGTTCAAGTCATTTTCACATACAAATGTAGTACATTGTACGAAAGATACGCAATATCATTTTTTTCCCTCTTCATACGTTCAATATAATTCTTTTTTTTTTGTTCGCTTTACGAAGCATTCAAGTTATATTGAACATACTAACATACTAAGCAATAATTGATCTATTGGTGATATAGGGAACAGTATTTCAGTGTGTTCACAAACTTCCTGACATATATACCGGTTGCTCCTCATTTTATTTAAGAAACACTTTGTTGGGTGCCGTTCCTCCTCGGAATCTGGATAAAAAAGTCAAATTCAAAGAAAAAAAAAGTGTGATCCAACTCTTGCGGGGCAAAATTTGTTCGCGGAAACTTGGATCGGGATATCCAGTGAACATAGAAAGAAAATAAAGTTTGCTGAGGAAACAGGAGCAAACTGGACAATCAAGAGAAATTGGTAAGGATGGCAAATTTAATCCTCTACATTGAAAGAGTTTTTCTCCCTGCAGAAAAATACGGATGTGATCTTTTTGCCGTATTGATAAGTGGCCATGCTGTCCGAAATCGCTATTTCGGAAACTGAGGATTCATGGGCACAGTGATTGTATTTCAAATTTTGGTGTACGAACAATCGACTTTCATCCAATGACTTATCCTTTTTTACGTTTTTGACCAATCAAAATATTTTGGTGTACGCGCTACTCATTATTCTTTAGTTTCTGGAACAGTGAATTATGACTTGACTTAACCGCATCTACAAAATTTCCTATACACCACTTGGGGCGTTTCCGGTCAGCTCTGTAGGTGAAGCCCCTAAAATTTTATACTTATCCCGGCTCCTGGTATTTCCAATTTATCATGTCTTTGTACTCTGTTAATATCCTGACTTTTCTATTTCGTCAGTTTCTTACGAAGTTAATCATATCGATGTACCAAATTTCATTCTTCATCCTGTCGACGTAACCCGTTTAATCCAGTGTTATATTTTTTTTCAAATCGATCACTCCATTAAAATAGAGAGAATTGGATACGGAGAGGGCCTGAACTATTCGAGTTATCTTACACACCGAATTTTTCCTGTAGAGGTCCCAATTCGGGTTATCTTACACACCGAATTTTTCTTGTAGAGGTCCCACGTTTCATTTCTATGCCTATGTCTATGTCTATGTACCCGGTTTCATTCTTAACATAATTTATTCTGTCGACGTACCCAGTTTTTTTCTCTCACAAAATTTATCCTGCAAAGGAAACCGGTTACAGTATCATCGCGGATATGAGGCGCCGTTTTGCTATTTATTCCTCATTTTCTGATATCAAAAAATATTTTCTGATAACAAAAAATCGATTTTCTGATATCAAAAATTATTTTTTGATATCAAAAATTTTTTCTGATATCAAATAATCCATTTTTTGATATCAAAGAGTCTATTTTCTGATAACAAAAAATCGAATTTCTGATATCAGAAATTAACTTCTATTTTTTTATATCAGAAATTCGATTTTTTTTACATCAAAAATTATTTTCTGATACCAAAAATTCATTTTCTGATATAAAAAAAATCGAATTTATAATATCAAAAAAATCAAAACTATTTTCTGATATCAGAAATTCATTTTTTGGTATCAGAACATCGATTTGTTGATATCAGAAAATGCATTTTTTGATATCAGAAATTCAGATTTCTTACTATCAAAAAATATTTTTGATATCAAAAATTTGATTTTCTGATATCAAAAAATATGATTTTTTGATATCGGAAAATAATTTTTGATATCAGAAATTCGATTTTTTGATATCAAAAAATATTTTTTGATATCAAAAATTATTTTCTGATATCTAACAATATTTTCTGATATCAAAAAATCGAATTTGTGATATCAAAAATTCGAATTTCTGATATCAGAAAATGAATTTCTGATATCAGAAAATATTTTTTGATATCAAAAAATCAAATTTCTGATATCAAAAAATAGAAATGATTTTCTGATATCAGAAATTTGATTATTTGATATCAGGAAATCGATTTTTTTGATATCAGGAAATCGATTTTTTGATATCAGAAAATCAATTTCTTGATATCAGGAAATAATTTTTTTGATATCAAAAGTCATTTTCTGATATCACAAATATTTTTTGATATAAAAAAATCGAAAATTTTTACATAAAAAAATGATTTTCTGATATCAAAATTTTTTTTTCTGATATCAAAAATGTAATTTCTGATATCAAAAATTGAATTTCTGATATCAGAAAATCACTTTTTTTTATATCAGAAATTCGATTTTTGATATCAAAAAATATTTTCTGATATCAAAAAATCATTTTTTGATATCAAAATCATTTTTTGATATCAGAAAATCGAATTTGTGATATCAAAAAATCAAAACTATTTTCTGATATCAAAATTGATTTTCTGATATCAAAAAATCTGATTTTTTGATATCAAAAAATATTTTTTGATATCAGAAATTCGATTTTTTTTATCTCAAAAATTATTTTCTGATATCAAAAAAAAAAATTTTCTGATATCAGAAATTTGAATTTCTGATATCACAAAATGGAATTTCTGATATAAAAAATGAATTTCTGATATTAGAAAATAGTTTTGATTTTTTGATAACAAAAATTCAATTTTTTGATATAAAAAAATTTTTTTTTTTTATATCAGAAAATATTTTTTGATATAAAAAAATCGAATTTCTGATATCAAAAAATAGAAGTGATTTTCTGATATCAGAAAGTCGATTTTTTGATATCAGAAAATCGATTTATTGATATCAAAATTAGGATTTTTTTATATCAGAAAATATTTTTTGATATCAAAAAATATGGAATAAATAGTAAAACGGCACCTCATACGCGGAAAACATGGCGTGGACTCCTGGCGCCGGTTGCACAAAGGCTATTGACTTTTGCTGCCATATTTTTGGTGGCATCAGTTTCAATTCTTTTTTTTTCTTTTTAATTGATGAATCCTCTACCCCTCCCATGGCTTTTAGTTTCTGTATTGTTGGTAATAGAAAGTACTTTTTAATACTTTTTGGTATTATCATGATTGTTCCTCTGTTATTCAGCCTCTCTGGTACCTCCTCTAAGTAAATGCATCTTTATGAATGTTTTGAAATGTTTCATTTAACAACGATTGTTACATTTATGCACTCGCCCCTGCGGACCCACTTGAGCAAGTAAATATTCTGTGTCTATACGTACTTTGTGACTGACAAAATAAAACACTTACAAGTTTTGATCGGAATGGGATATAACCCCAGTCAGTGAAAAGCGAATAGCAATATACATCGTTCTCCTTCATCAGCAAAATTTTACGTATCGCTTCAGTCTTTGTTATTTTCACACTTTTAAGAGATAATCTATAGTCATTTGCCACACTCCTCCCGAGTTTGTAGAAACGGCGCATAACAAAAGAGATAACAGACTGACCTATCTGGTTTATATGCTCATCAACCCGTCTTTTTGATTTATGATAAGATTCAAAAATATTTGTGGAGAAAATATAATTAAGATACCAATTGATTGTTCAGAAAGCATATGAACCAAGGTATCCAAAGCTCCAAACAATCAGTTAACAATGTGCACTGGTGGATCAAGAAGAATGCTCGGGAAAAACATAAATCGCGATTTTCATTCGATGTCTCATCAGTATCCTCATCGCACTTTGTTTCCGCAGAATTATACTTAAGCACTTCCGCTACAAGGTGATCCAACTCTTTAAACTTTAGATTTAAAATTCAAACATACCACCTTTAATTTATTTTCAATGTCCAAATGTTGTCAAACATTATCCATACTAGTATCTTTAATCTGTGGCCAAAATTTAACGCCAGTATCTTTTTCTTTCTTTGCTTTTTATCCATCTTTTCCACATTTTCCCAAAAATCTACACAAAGTCAATGCTCGTCCATCACCTGCTTCAAGTGCAATCTCGTGAAATTTCCCACGAAAGCTTTAGCGTGAAGGTTTTGTTCCTCAACTGAATGCACTGTTTCTTTCAACATTTGTCTGACCGTTTTCATTAAATCCACATCCATTATGAACTGGTTTGGCATGAGCAATTGAATCAGATGTTGTTTGGCATTCCATGTCAGATATTACGGTTACCAGTACTTCTTTTGCAGGTTTTCTCAGAATTTCATATGCAGCTTTGACAAGGAACACTTCTTAAAGATGGAAATTCAGCAATAAATTTACAACCTTTGGCAAAACCTTATTATTTTCTTGTAGTATCTTAACATCAGGATGTCGTCTAGTTAGACGAGGAGCAACGAACTTCCCACAAACATCCTCTGCTAGCTTTCAAACTGGTGACTATAATTCATCGTCAATATAACCTTGTATGAAGGTAGAACTTTCGGATGTGAAACATATATGAGCTAACATATCACACTGTTTTGCTGCCATTTGACTTAGGACCGGGGTCATGTAGCAAGTTGGTAATGTGTAATGTACATCGGTTGAATGATTTTTTTTACTAGGGACTCGAATGCAACTTTATTTGGTTATCGTTGTTTACACCTGAACCATCACCGCTTATCATTGTATTCGGTCACTAAGAGAAAGTACCTCCACCCATCTTCCTTGTAAACCAGCTAGCTGCTGAAAGTATAATGGAAGAATTTTTCAAACACCGATTGTTCCGAGAGCATTAATCTCTTCATATGTATTTGATTTTTGTAGATCGAATATCGGTTTCTCAACTAAACGATAGACTTGATTGTAATGTTTTTGTTGATCTGTCAATGTTGTAAATTCTAAAGCAAGAAATAAGGTACTACCAGTGGCTCGGGCGTTTTCCAAAGTTTCAACCAAGTCTCTGATCTCTATTTTAGTGTTGTAGTGTTCAGTGATGTTGATCATGTTTACTTCACCTTCAGGCAAATGTAGTTGGAATGTTTTCCGAGATAAATGTTTGAATTTTACTTACACAGTATCTGGAAGTGCCATTCAACGAGAAACAGCAAACCCTAATCTGTCTGAGCAATAGAGAAGCTCACAAATGCTATTTTGGTATATATCAGTTTTGTCTACCAAAAGCTAATGGCACAAGCGGGCTTGCTTTGCTTCCAATTTCCATCAATGGATTTCAATCGATTTTCAAGGTGTTGCTTTCGTTGTACAGCTAATGCCCGAATTCTTTGATTTTACGACTAATGTGTGATAAAACAACTAAAATTGTTTTATCATAGTCTGTTAAGTCATTTGATTTATCTACCACATCAGACATAATTAAAATCTTTGTTCAATTTTGCACGACTTAGGTTCTGTATTTCGTTTTCTACCCTTTCTTTAGGAGCTTTCAGTATCTTTTCTGTTTCTTGACCCCCTAGATTGTCCTCACTAGCAACTCTCAAACGCAAAGCTACCCTTTTTTCCCTTCGATCGATTACTTTCCTTCCAGAATTATTTGCGGCAAATGCATTCAAGGAAATAGTCAGTAACCCCGAATTTTCTTCGTCAACCATACACTTATTTCCTTCTTTAATAAGTATAGGATTTGATGGTACTACAAAATTAATTTTGCAATCATTCCAATCTACTCTACAATTGTAAATTGATGTACATAAGCCTTGTCCTTTGTAGCCGCGGACAAATTTGACACCCTGTCTTTTGAATAATTTTTTAATTTTCAACCAAAATGGTAATGATTCAGAAGAATACCTCATTCTGTCTAGTGTTGCGTTTGAGTAAAAACTTCCAACGTCTAAAAGTAAATGAAAAGCTATATTTTCCGTAACAACATTCTCGGAAATACGCTGCAAAACGGAAATAAAATCTTTCCGTCTATCCAATTCTTTTATGCATTCTTCAACTTTTGGCAGTAAATTGTAAAATTCAGAATTATCTGTGTAGATTTATCACGAGAATGACCAGTCCTTGTTGTTCTGTTTATTTTTACTACGTTATTCTACCCTTTTCTAAGTAGGTCCGCTATCTGGCGAGTGCTTACAACCTTTGAAACTGCTATGTTAAAGTGAATAGATTGGAAATTTTTCATCAAATATCGATTTTCTAATACTAAAAGTCCATTGTGACTTTCAATAGTATTGAATACAATTGACATTGCATCAGAAAACAACGGAATCAAAGTTACACAAGTACTCCTGTAACAAAAATAATCAATTTAGATTGATGCTGTTTACAAACAGGACAAAAATAATTTCAGTGCTAATTCGCATTTATTTCATGCAAATATCTCAAAATTTTAATTTTCTCTTCCCCACAGGGTTTGACACTAAATTTGATTCACAGTGGAAACAAGGACTACAAGAAGCCTGAATTCACTAGTCCTGGAGGGATTTTACCCGCCCGAAATAAGTATACCTTTGAGAAATTTCAAAATTTTGCTAGCCAAAAGGACTACCAAGTTACAAATGCTAATAGTCCTTCCTCAAACTTACTAGCCCCGGGCTACAGCACTACTGGTGGAGTCCAACCCTGCCCCACACACGGATTTGTTGACAAATTGGAGCAATTGCAAATGGAGGTAATAAAATAATAACCGAACAGAATTCAGTGTCATGAGTCGAAATCCCAAACGGAAAAAAAGTAAAACCATCGTAAAAATTGTTAATCACATTGGTTTTGACTTGGCATATGTATTTCCCAGAAATGATAAATTAAACTGATTTGCAACTCATTTACAGATGCCAAGTGTAAAGCGATCCATGCTTGTCTTTCCGGAGCACCTGTTAACACCTATGTTTTAGTGGCATTTGTATTATATTCTGGATTATTGATTTTTGGTTGTTGCTTCCGTATTCATTTTGGAAATTTATTGTCTAAATTTAATTAGATCAAAATGCAATGGTCATTTACAAATTCCTCTTTGAGGCGCCAGTAAACTGCATTTCGATCATCATAACTACGACTGCCATCGCGGATATTCAAATATAATATCATAATTGATACAACAGTTTATGTTGTTTACGTGCTATGCCACCTTGTAGCAATTTAATATTCGATTCCACATTCTAATCTTTCCAAAACACATTATTATGCAACATTTGTTACATATGTAACTACGGCAAAAGTACATGTCAAACTCCAAAGATTTGATTGGATAATCAGTCGTCAAGCGAGAAGTTATTTTCTTAAGATGACACTACATCTCAAGAGATCTCCGTTTCACTATAAACTTGTAACTCTTGTTAATTTGAGGTCGTATAATGGTATAGCGCTGTAATCATTCGTCGTCGTAGTCGTCGGCGGCGTCTTTGCCTGTAGACACTATAACTGAAGTTTACATTGATCAATCCTTATGAAATTTAAAACAATGTTCATCGGTACAAAGGGAAATCAGGAATAGATTTTGGTCATTGTGCCCCCACCCCGTTTTTAAAATATGTGACAAAGGCAAACTTGGTTGTTTTCACATATTTAGCTATAGAATTTTTATTATTTATCTGATTTTGATAGGTTTTCTTTCAGTGAGCTCCGACGGAAATGTTCAGTCAGAAGTATGCAACGGATTTCGCGTCGCTTGAACAGTTGTTGAGATAAATGGTGTCGAATCTCAAAAAAGAAACATTTTTAATATGTAGTCCGATTTCGATGCAGTTTTTTAGCCCACCTGGCTATGCCAGGGTGAGCTTTTGCCATCACCTGGCGTCCGTCGTCCGTCCGTCGGTCGTCCGTCCGTCGTAAACTTTTCTTTAAACATCTTCTTCTCTTAAACCACTGGGGCAATTTAATCCAAACTTTGCTTTGGTAATCACCAGGGTATGTATTTTGAAAAATGTGTTCTTTTAGTGCAAAAACCAAACAACATGGCCACTGTTACTAAAAATATAACATAGGGGTAAATTGCTGTTTTTGGCAAATAACTCCAAAACCGTTGCAGATATAAAAAAAAATCTGACATCAGCCTTTAGTTGTTCAGAATGCCGAGATCTGTCTGCTCTGCAATGTTGAAGAAAATCAGAAAACAGGTCTCAGAGTTATAGCCCCTTTCCGAAAATGTTTCAAAATGCATGCATTTGTTATTTTTTATTTCAAAAACTGTAACAGATAGAGGTGAAGTTTAAATAAGAAAAATGTTCAGCATATCAACATCTACATACTATGAAATTTTGAAGGAAATGCAAAGGCCTGTGTAGGTTTTATTGACCTTTTTTTGTATATTGAAGGAAAGATAACAGGAAACACTTACAATGGCCGAACATTACAATCACATGTCACACTCAACCAGGGAACTGCACAAGAAAAACAATAAATTGCCAAAAGACAAGCATAGATAACGATAGGAACTCGGGATAGCCGGACTTGATACCGGCACTTGCAACAGCCAGTAGTAGGGTTAAACCGGTTTATGGGTACCCAAACCTCCCCTTCCTCTATCCCGTTTCCCTATAGTATAAAAAACATACAAATAAAACTCAATACATGTAGACCACTAGCTCTAAGACCACAATCTTGAAAAGGAAAGAAAAGACAAAACGTAATTTAGAAAGATGGGTCGAGGACTGCTCGCCGCTTAACTGCCGGCTAGCCCAAGGAGCCTAGTCTGCTAGTAAAACACTGTCGCACTACGGAATAATAATCAAATTCAAAACTTCCCGAAGGGTTTGGTAAATTTCAGTAGACATCGGCAGTATCAGTGAGAGGCCAGTATAATTGTAAAACCTTCAGGTCATTGGATCCCAAAGCCAATTTAACGGAATCATGAAGAATATCCGGTCAATATCCCCTATTATGTAAAGAATGTAAGTTATGTCCCAGTTTTTCTGGATTTTTGTATCATTTTTTGACAACATTTCCGTAAACACGAGGGGAGAAATGCCTTTAGTAATAAGCTGTTTCCGAGTCGCATTATATTCAGATACCAAATGTTCGTATCTTCTA
The DNA here is from genome assembly GCA_002080025.1 of Modiolus philippinarum. Classification (NCBI taxonomy): domain Eukaryota; kingdom Metazoa; phylum Mollusca; class Bivalvia; order Mytilida; family Modiolidae; genus Modiolus; species Modiolus philippinarum. Next base: position 83,817 of record MJUU01026238.1, read on the forward strand.
TAAAACTTCTTAGATGTGTTTATCAATCTATGAAATCTGTAACCTTGTTGTAATAGTTTGGATGTGATAGTCAGGTTACGTTCATTAAAATCGTCAAGAGTAGATCAGACGCGTGCGAATCGTACCAGTTGAGATATATACACCCCGTATGATGGTTCTGCAGGAACGTCGCCATCAAGAAAAGGGAACTTATTGATAGTGAAATCAAAATCATCCCTTTTATCATAAATTTTAGTTTTTATAATTTTTCTAGAGTCAACGATGGTAGTAAGATCGAAAAATGGGTAGTATTTAGAATCATTCTTTGCTTTATTAAGTTTCAGTTCTTGTGGGTAAATGAGGTCGACATAGTCTGTTTGTTTTTTGTTGTTTTTTTTTATTTGTTTTTGTTTTGTGTGTTTTTTTTTTTTTGTTTTGTTTTTGTTTTTGTTTTTGTTTTTGCTTTTGTTTGTTTGTCTTTTTTTTTCAAAGCCATATGGTTTATTGGTTATTTCCCTTTAAATTCTGTGATAAAATCTTCTTTGGTTAACTTTTCTCTTTTAAGCTTTAGAGAATTTCCCTGCAATCACTTTTTTCATTTGTTTTATAATTAAGAGCAAAAACAGTGTTTTTGTGCAAATTTCTGCATTTTTTTGCAAAAATACTCTCTAAATCTTATTTCATGTCATAATATTTTTTCTATATAATTGTATTGTGCCTTACTGAGATGTTATTGCATGGTCACTATATGCATAGCTGACATGAATTTAGAAGCAGGTTTTCAGCATCATAATTTTTTTAATAAATAAAGCCTCTAGTGAGCAGTGGATGAAAGTAACCTTAAGAACCACTGAATGGATTTGAACAGATCTTGGCAATGAATGATGCTTATGAGGTGCTAAGTAATGTGACTTTGGTGCCTATATGTCTTCCTACATGGCCATCTGCAGCAAACTTATTTTATTACTTGACTGTACTTGACTGGAAGAGGCATACAAAGAAATTTTATCTGAAATAACTAGGCTAGTTAGAATAAAACTTAATGACATTGTATCTTAGATGGTCCCTTCAAAACAGAAGTCCTTCAACTCTGCACGTTATGCAAATTGGCTACCAATGGGAACCATAGTTTAATAATTATTGGAGTACATTCAAAGATCTTCTTCTTTAAAAGTTGGAAATGAACTTTGGCACAAAACTTAATTTTCTTTAAAATTGTGTCATGCAGATCCATTCCTTATCCAAAATGGCAGGCAATAAGGAAAATAGTTTATTAAAGTTGGATCATTTAGCATAAATGATTGCTTACATAGTTTGAAAATGAAACAGTTTACTTGAATTTATGTATCAGCTATGGTCCAGGTGAGCGATACAGGCTCTTGAGAGCCTCTTGTTAATGGATTTCTTATGAAAAATTAACATGGCGCTTAACTTTTAAATTCTTGAAAACTTGTTTCCCTTTTAGAGCTGTAAGATGGGGCCAAATAAGGCCAAAATTGCAAATGTGTGGAGTACCGAAAATTTTTATTTTTCATTGTATTTTTGGGGATTTTTTTCGTTAGATTCATGTAAGCTTTCAGTGCTATGCCAGCAGATTTTTCGTAGCCTTTTACGGTTTATGAGCTCTTTATTGTGTCCTCATTGGACCTCATTCACTTTTGAATCACAGTAATTCGAATTTCAGTGGTAGACATGTTGCGGTCGTATCATGCTGCGCTCGGCAAAGCCCTTTATTTTCTGTTGTTATACTAATTAAAGTATGGGCTCCTCATCCTGAACCGTTGTCCGTAAATCTTACCTCCTATGGGTTCCGCAATCTTAAGATGATCGTAACTATTTGCTATCAACTGGTTGCCACCAGTGGTTTTGCAATTGTGGTTTTTCAAAACAAAATTACTGAACAGAATTGTCGGGAGTCGATCCAAAGGGCAAAGGACAAAATGAAAATAGTTGCAATATAACCTGAAAAATTGTTTACTGCAATGATACTGACTTGGTACAGGTATGTGAACAATCTAATTAAAGTTAGATCTACCAATTGTTCCTTACACTTATTGCATGCAGTACGTGTAAAGACCAAGTTGTAGATATGATTTTAATTATATTGTTATGTCATTTTTTTTTATTAATTATGATCATTCAGTGGTGAAAATATCTTTAAGGTAACGAAAGCATGGAACTCTAGTTTCCTATAATGGATTTTATATTGTATCTCGTGTCTAAGACAAACATTTTTAACAGCATAAACAGAACTCCTCTGCATGATTTTGCACATGTCAGCATGCATATGTTAATTGCAATAAAATTAAACTATAAAAGTACTCGCCTTCTGTTGGTTGAATTATACATGTTTTGGAATGTTGTAGTTTTTGACTTGCCTAATTTCTTCGTCATTTGTTGCATTGAAAGTTAGTTTACGTGCTCAAGTAGTTAGTAACATAGGAATGGAAGATGTTCCAATATTATTTCACCGTCTTAAGATAAATGCAATGAATAAATATTGGCCAAGCCACAAAATATCTTCTGAGTGTCAGTGGTACATTTGTATATATAGACTTTCATTTTGAACGAAATAGTCTAGTGATCACTTAAAAAACTTAAGTGATAACAGCAGGCCTCAGCAGCAGGCATAATGTGATTTTTGAAATTATCAACCATATCTGATAATCATTTTTTAAAATGTGCCCCCCTGCCCTTGCGAACACCGACAGATTTTGTGTTCCGAATTCCGCACAGCAAGCTGATAAATCCTTTTTGCAAAATAATATGGCTGTAATAAAATATGCCATGGAATCATCAGATGAATCCCACAAAAAATTCGTGATAAAAACGAAGCCACTTTAAGAGACTTCAGTATTTAAAGGGGGCGGTAATAAAATAAATAACCGAACATAATTGTACTACCAAGCTGTGTAAGCGTAAAGCAAGATTTCGCTGGCGTTATCCTGTTTCCTTCAAAGTTACAAGAAATGGCGAGGTAAGAGCTGCATTACACTACTCTTTTCGTCATCAGCCACCAAAATAATTGCTAGAAATTCAAGTGTTTGAAATAGAAATCGATCTTATAATTGGATGGATCAAGGAAAATTCTCAATACAAAAAGTCATTTTTTTAAGACTCCATTAACTTTATAGGGTTGAGAAGAAAGAGACACTTATCCTGTTGACCCACCGGATCCCACTAAGTGGCCCATTAAACGTGTTCATATATTTCTTAGAGCAATATCCGTTAAATTTAGCTCACTTGCCCCAAATGGTTAGGGCGAGTTATTGCCATTACTTGGCGTCCATCCGTCGTCCGTCTGTTCGTCCGTTAGTTCTTCACCTCTGAAATTAATGAAGCATATGTAAACAAACTTAACAGGAATGATGCATGGAAGGTCCTTTACACAACGATGCGAAAAAAAACATGGCCACAAACGTGAAACTTTGTTTTAACATTGGATCCTATAGGAAAACATCATTTTCATCACCTGCACTGAAACTATGGAAGCAAATTAAACTTAACTTCATTGAAATAATGTATGGAAGGTCCTTTTCAAAAATTGCTCATTTGGTTCCGATTCAACAAAAAAAAACGTGGCCGCCAAGCACAGAACATAGTTTAACATTGACCCTATGCGAAAATTCAAATCGACCAAACTTTACTGGAATGACGAAATGGAAGATCCTTTATAGAAATTGGTAATTTCGTTCGGATGCCACAGAAAACATGTTCGTTAGCACAGAACTTAGTTTACCATGGGACCCTATAAAAAAACATAATTTTTATGTTCTTCTCTGAAGTGATTAAAGCAAATCGAACAAAACTGTACTGGAATGATGTACGGAAGGTATTTTTACCCAACAAAAATGCTCATTTTGTTTGGATTCGACAAAAAACATGGTTGCCAGCCCAGAACATAGTTTAACATTTGCTCTATGGGAAATTCAAATTTCGATCATCTTCTCTGCAATTCCTGAAGGAAATTCTACCAAAGGAATGGCGTACGAAAGGCCCTTTACAAAGATTGCTAATTTCATCCGGTCCGACAGAAAACATGGCCTTGGTATTAACATAGGACCCTATCGGAAAAATAACATATTTTCGTCTGCTCAGAAATTATTGAGGCAAACTTAACTGCACTCGAATGATTTATGGAAGGTCCGTCATAAAGATCGCCCATTTTGTTCCGATTCGACAAAAGATATGGCCGCCAGCATGGAAAATATTTTAAATTTTGTCCTATGGGAAATTCATATTTAGATCATCTCCTCCGTAACTCATAAAAGAAATTCAACAAACTTTACAGAAAGGGCGTATAAGCGATCCTTTGCAAAGTCTTTTCATATCGTTCCTATCAGACAAAACATGACCTGCAGTGCAGAACATTGGACCCTATTGGAAAAACATCACTTTCATCAAAAATGAAATATAACTAGTGCGTCAATTGTTTCAAAGAAGATTAATTGATAGGTATTTGCCAAAGTTGCGTCATTATCTTTTATGTAGCCCCTGAAGCAAAACTTTACAGGGGTGAGGTATGGAAGATCTTATAAAGACTTTTCATATCGTTCCGATCCGATAAAAACATGACCGCCAGTGCAGGAATCGTGCCGTTAAAGATTGCAAGTTATAATACCTTTAACTAATGTTTTGTTTGAATTAATATAAAAGAATTTTAAATACATAAATTCCACATGAAGGAATTTGAGGAAATACGTTCCAATAAAGTTTTTATGTGTTGCAGAAGAACATTTTGTACATTAAACATGTGATGAATTCAAAGGGATTCAGTTTTTGTTTGAACCGGAATTATTTATAATGATTGTTTCTGTTTTTATATAAGAGTAATACCATACAGTTAATTAAGAATTATACAAAAATCATTCATTGTATGCAATTTTGCTTCAAATAAGTAATTTAATTTCTTGGAAGTCATACTTTTTCTGTTATGAAAGCTTATATTAAGTACAGTTATTTCATTCTAAATACATATGTCGTTTTGGGGGTTAATATTCTGCTTAACGCACAAAATTTATACATTCATCAGAGATTTCTTTTCGTGGCGTCATAAAATCAAAACCATACATGTATTAGCTCTCGAAATAAAATGTAATATTGACGTACGTTGACAGATGTCATACTCATCAAGTACACCTCACCTCACTCTAAGACATGTTTGATTGGTCTTTTGTTGTATTTTTTATATCGGCTTTTTCTTTTGTTGCACTTGTGTTGCAATATTAATGAACTGTGGTTTGGTTCCCTCTAGTCTGTATGCCACACTTGTTTTACCATATTTATTGATTGTAGTTTGATCTCATCTAGTCTGCATGCTACAGTTGTTTGCCATATTTATTGAGTGGTTTGATTCCCTCTAGTCTGTATGCTAAAGTTGTTTGCCATATTTATTGACTTTGGTTTGATTCCCTCTAGTCTGTATGCTAAAGTTGTTTGCCATATTTATTGAGTTTGGTTTGGTTCCCTCTAGTTGGTATACTACACCTGTTTTGCTTTATTGATTTACTCTGGTTTAGATCTCTGATCATCTCTCTCGTCGGTATACTACACTTGTTTTGCCATATTCGTTGAATGATTGTGGTTTGGTTCTCTCTAGTCTGTATGTTACAAGTCTTTTTCTTTATTCATTGATTGGTTTGGATCCCTTTTGTCGATATGATAGACTTGTTTTGCCATATTGACTGTGGTTTGGATCACTCTTGTCAATACAATAGACTTATTTTGCCATATGGACTGACTGTGGTTTGGATCCCTCATGTTGGTATGCTAGACTTGTTTTGCCATATTGTCGGACCGTGGTTTGGATCCCTCTTGTCGGTATGTTACACTTGTTTTGCCATATTGATTGTCTGTGGTTTGGATATCTCTTGTCGATATGCAACACTTGTTTTGCCATATTGATGGACTGTGGTTTGCGTATTTCTTGTCGATATGCCACACTTGTTTTGCCATATTGATGGACTGTGGTTTGCATATCTCTTGTCGATATGCCACACTTGTTTTGCCATATTGATGGACTGTGGTTTGCATATCTGTTGTCGATATGCCACACTTGTTTTGTCATATTGATTGTCGATATGCTACACTTGTTTTTCCATCTTGATGGGCTGTCGTTTGGATATCTCTTGTCGATATGCTAAACTTGTTTTGCCATATTAATGGACTATGGTTTAGACACCCCTTGTCCGTATGATACAATTGTTTTGCCATATTGATGGACTTGACTGTGGTTTGGATCTCTCATTGCCATATTGATTTATTGCTGCGGTCAAGGAAGTAGCAAAACTTTTAGTTACCAAAATTAAGATTTACACCCCCAGCTCTCTACTTTTCATTGACCCGCCGTCGTGCAAAGACATCATTGTATACCATTGTCAGGTTTTAACGTCTGCAATGTAGACATTTGACATCGATGAATTTAACACATTGAGTAAGCTTACGGTGTTAATCTTGACTTCATTACAATGAAAGTTTTTCCACTTCATTGACCAAACAAACTGGGGTTTGAGTCCTTCATGTCGATATACTAAACGTGTTTTGCTTTATTGATTGAGTGTAGTTTGGTTCCATCTAGTCTGTATACTACACTTGTATTGCTAAATTGATTGTGGTTTGGATCCCTTTTGTCAGTACACAACACTTGTTTTGCCATATTGATTTACTGTGGTTTGGATATCTCTTGTTGGTATGCTGCATTTGTTTTTCTTGTTGTCTCAGAAAAAAAAACATTGAAGTGTAAATGAGAAAATTTCAACAAATTTTGTCTTCAAATTGTACAAGAGAACATGCTGTCCGCACAAAAGCTTAGGACACACAACATCTTTTTCAGACATAATTATGCATTTTCCATCTTTTTGAATGTTGTTACTTTGACCAAAACTTCTCGTCGTTTTCACATTTACATTCAGTTAATTTTTTTAGCAGCGAAACATAAGAATGAAGGAATTGCTATATTTTATGCAGTCTTGAAAACAAGATGCATTTGATAGATTACCGTATATATATTTAGTTTCTGTAAATTAGATAACTTATGTCCACGCAATTAAAACATTTTGAAGACCGTAAACCGAAAGGTATGTTAAAGCTTTTTGAGGCAAAAAAAAAATAACTAATCGAATCAAAATAATAAAAAGCAAAAATCAAGAAGATACTCCTTAATATATAGTTTGAGCGAAGTTCTCTAGAATTTTGATATTGCAAGTTTTCAAATAGAATGGGTTTTACGGGCCAGCTATGAAGTACATGTATTGATTATAAGGTTGGCGAATACCCTTTAATACTAACAGTCAACCAGCAGAGGCATCGGTCAAGCGGTCCCTTTACACCTAAATACCGAAGTTAACAATATATAGTTTCTAAAGAAGTGTTGTCGAAGAAGAGATAAATGTAAAAGATGGGATAACAGGAAACATCTACAATGGCTGAAAATTACAGTCACATGCCACAATATGCCAGGAAACTGAACAGGAAAAACACAAACAAGACAAAAGACAAACGTAAACAACGATATAGGATCTCGGAACAGCCGGAATTGGTAACGGCACTAGCGAAAGCCAGTGGTAGGGTTAAACCGGTTTATGGGTACCCAGACCTCCTCTTTATCTGTCCCGTTTCCCTATAGTATCATAAACATACGAATAAAACCCAATTCAGGTAGACTACTAACTCCATGACAACAATCTTGAAAAGAGAGAAAATGACAATACGTAATTTTGAAAGATGGGTCAAGGGGTGCCTGGCGCTAAACTGCCGGCTAGCTCAAGGAATCTAGTCTACTGGTAAACCACTGTCGCTCTACGGAAGCAAAATCAGACTCAAAACTTTCCGAAAGTTTTGGTCAAGAATTATATATTATATATTTCAGTAGACATCGGCACTATCAGTGAGAGGCCGGTATGTGTGTAAAATTTTCAGGTCACTTGATCTCAAAGCTAATTTTACGGATACAAGCAGAGCATCTTGTCGATATTCCCTATTACGTAAAGAGTGTAAGTTACGTCCCAGCTTTTCTGGATCTTTAATCAGTTTTTGGCATTTTTAGCAACATTTCCGTTGTTTTCCGATTAGAAATGCCCATGGTAATAAGCTGTTTGCCAGTAACGCCATATTTAAATATCAAATCTTCATATCTATTATGGGTCATTCTCAGAAAAGACGCATATTTCAGATCAAGAATTTTGAAAAATAGCAATTTAATTTCATCAAACTTTGACGTTTGCTTTTGCTATAACATTGCCTGGTTTCAAAGCCAAATTATGCAGTGGGAACAACTTGGGGATAATAAAATATATACAAAGTCATATTGCTAGGGTCTATATTGCTGTCCATGGTGTAACTGATTAACAATAATTAATAAATACTTAAAGAAAACAAAAATACCCGAAGAAACAACTCAGATATTCCCACTACCTTAAAAATACTCTGATATAATAGGTTTTATGGCATTTGGATTCCAATTTGTAGATCTGTGTGTGCGTAAACTGTCAGTTCATTATTCTATGCACCACAAATAACATTGCCACTTCCGAATAAAGTATGAAATAACAAGACATGCAATGTTTTTCACCAAGAGTACAAAAATGTTATAGCACTCTTCAAGTGTACATTAAAACTTTCATCTTACGACTTATTGTGTGTTACATATTCTTAAATACTCTCATGGTAACACCACTGACATTAAAGTTACCCAAAGGACACCAAAGACATTTAAGCCAGAGATCTTGATTTTAATCCTGAATGAGACAGCAAGATGTGTATTTAGTGAACCAGGTCTTCAAAGAAGAACCATATTAATCAGCTTCAAATTTTATTTATTGGTATAATTATTGATACATTTAAGCAATCACCAAGAAACACTGGTAACACCATGGACGGCTTAAGTAATGCCAAGGACATGATGTTTACAAAGTAAAGATTTTATTATTATACCTTCATTAAGTTGAACTCCAGCCTTATTGTACAAATTTTCAAAATTGATAAAACTCGAAAAAAGACGAATAAAAAACGTTTCAACAAATGTTACTTCCACATTTCACATGGTAACACCAGTGATCTTTTTGTTACACTAAGGACAAATTGTTTTCAACTCTTCTTCCGAGGTATGTTTAACTGTCCAATTCCATATGACTTTCGACTTGAAATCATCATCTAAACTCTTTTTCTGTTCTGGATTTCAAATAGAGTAAGATTTTTTCCTTCCGTATGTCAGTCCCTCAGTTTATCTGTATATCTGCATTCTATTAGTTTTTCTTGCTCAATATATCAAAGAGAGGTAGTGATTCGCGACGAAATTGTCTTAAAATCGGGACAGTTTTTTTTCTTCAAAAATGAATTTGTTAGAAACCAATGTCACTCACTTTACCCATTTAGTGCATGCATTATATCACAGTCTGTCTAGTCATCTATCTGTATGCTCCATTCTTCTGTACATATCCCTCTTTTGGGATCTTGTTTGTCTATCTGCATCTACTTGTTTGATTAGTTTACTAGTAACACAATATGCGAAAAATTTCTACAGGAAATTGGCTTTATTTACACAGGACATAACAAAGGCACCAAAATTTGTTAGGTTGTCCTTTGTTATGATGCATGTCTCTTACCTGTCGGTAATTGCATGTCTGTTGAAATGTATCGAAATGTCTGTGCTTTCGTCAATATATCTATTCACCTACTGAAATATCTGAAATATTAGCCAAATTTTTTTTTTTAAATGCAAGTGTGAACTGTTATGAGCTGCAATACCACGGGCTTTTTCGTTCCTGTAATTTTCAATGCCATTCTGTTCCCCGTTGCATTTTAGCGATGTTATTCCATGCAAAAATGTGTTAACGAACTTAACGTATGCTGTAGAACTTTCCATCTCAAATTTTCTTATTATGCCCGTAGTTGTAAGTCAAAATACTATGGTCCGTGGTGTTACCTCGTGTCCACTATTACACTAATGAAATGATGTTTCAACATTATTATATATATATAATGAATAATAATATACAATCCAATAAAATTACCTATAAACGCTTATTATCATTTTGTATTTTAAAACAAAGATAAGTTAATAATGCATATGTTTGTCAGTGGTGTTACCATTTTTGCGTCCATGGAGTTACTTTTTGAGTCCATGGTGTAACCTTTGCATGAAAATTAGAAATGAATACTATTTACACAATATTTTCTTTTCAAGTCAGTGCTCGCATCTTTTTATATTTGATTTCAAAAGAATTGAAATTCAAGTATTACATTTGTAAACAAAAAATATAAATTTAAGGAATGATTTTCCATGGTGTTACAAAAACAGTCCACAGTGTTACTTATTTACCAGTTCCACCAAGGACAGTAACACAAAGGACCTACTGGCTATATTTAGGTCTGTTCAAAGAAAAAGACTGCACCTTTTGGAAACAACGCATGCTCTTCTGGTTTATATAAAAACAACTAGAAGCTTGGGTATCATAAAAATACTGGTTACTGATGAACAAATGAACTATTGCCTGTACACCATGGACACAAAATCAAATTACACCATCAATTACAATGGCCAAATTCAAAATTGTGCTTTGCATGTACCAGTTTCTATTTCACCGTCTGTTGCTGAACTTAGTACCGCACTAATGTAATGGGAAGAACTGGTTTTTGTGGAAATATTCAACAAATGTTAATTCTTACATGGCGATATTATTTTAAGTTACACCATGGACCGTGCAAATTGGGACAGACCTTTCAACAGCCATAACTAATGATTTACCAACACAATTTCAAAAATTTGGAGTGATAGTTTCTTGTTAAAAAACACATTTCATGGTTATTTAACTTGTTTTCATTTCAAAAACTCGGTAAATGATCCAACTACGTCGCTTTGAAAACAAAAATTGTGCCCACCAACACCATGATTTGGCCATTTTAGGGGTATCTTTCGACCTCTATTGCTGTTTGCTATACAAATCATATACTTAATTGCAGTGTTTTCCGGTTGAAACTAATGCGTTTTAACACATGGTAAGCATTTTAAACATTTTTCGTTTTCTGACGCTTAGAAAAAGTAAAAGTGCAGCAATATGCGTATTTTCTGAGAATGACCCTTATAAAACTTCTCATAAAAAGGGTTAAACAACTTATGAAATCTGTAACCTTGTTGTAAAAGTTTGGCAGTGATAGTAAGGTTACGTTCATTAAAATCGTCAAGAGTAGAACAAACGCGTGAGAATCGTACTAGTTGAGAAATACAGACCCCGTAAGATGTAGATAGAGGAATGTCGCCGTCAAGGAAAGGGAAATTAGTAATAGTAAAATCAAAATCATCCCTTTTATTATACATTTTAGATTTTATTTTACCAGAGTCAATAATGATAGTTAGATGCAGAAAAGGGCAGTATCTTGAGTCATTGTTAGATTAATTTAATTTCAGATCTTTTGGGTAAATGATGTCTACATAATCTAAAAACAGGGGATTGTCAATAGTAAGGATATTGTCAATATACCTGCTGTTATCATTGAAAATAGAAAGAAGTTTATCACTGTTTGGATTGGTTCCGTTTTGAAGTTTTTTCATGAAGTCTCGTTCGTAACAGAAGAGAAAAAGATCTGCAATGAGAGGTGCACAATTAGTATCCATGGGAATACCTTTGACCAGTAATCCAGCAAAAGATTAAGAGCGTTAATCATATCATCACATGTCCAGGAATAATAATTATTGTAGATAATTTTAGAGAAGAATCCTTGATTTTTGTTAGGACAAATGAACTGCAAACCAATAGATTTAAAAGACCATTTAATAAGTTGTGCTAATTTGGATTTAATCAAAATATGTGGAAGGGTTGTGTAACGTGTAGAAAAATCATAACTGTCAACGGATGAAACTGGTCTTTGAATAGATTGTAGATTATCTAACTCTTCAATAGAATTTTTTACACTCAAAAAGTATAATTTACACCAGAGTTTTGATAAGTTTTTTCACAGTATTTAATAACCAACTCCTTTATACAAGTAAGTGAACTAGTTAAATGGATGTCTTCTTTCTGATTATTCCTGATTATTATGATTCAGCTCTGATATAATTCTAGTCGAGGAATAGCTTCCAACGGACACAAACATAATTTGATATCTTAAATGATAAAACAGCATTATTGAGCAACAGCAATACTAACAGGAAATGGCGGTGGGTCCATAATGCTCTAGTAATAAGTCACGGTGATTTCAAGATTAAGAGCAATAATAAAAGCATTGTTTCATTGCTTGGCTTGACCACGTATTTGTAGAGACTTTGTCTCATGTTCATTTACTCCAGCTCCTTTCATTGTTTATTGCCTATATGACCATGTTTTTATGAACCTTTCTATGAACAACTGGAAGGAAATAATTCCTTAATGACTCGTGAAAATGAATCCCGTTCCCTTACATTTAGTTAGAAAATGAAGTTCTGTCGTATGACATAAGAAAAAACTAAACTCAAGTTGAGAAGTGCCATGACCGAAGAAAGCATTCTGAAGAATCTTTGTACTAATTATATTCACTTGCAAATTACATCTTCTATATCTAAAGTTGAGAAATAAAATAATTCCTCGTGCAAAACTCTATCTGTATTTAGCTGATTTAAGCTTATTGGCTATGTGTTCCTTATAATCTCTTTGATTAGATTTTTTGTCTTCCAAAATGTCTTGTTTTTATCTCCACGGAAGAGTACGATGACAAAATTCACCCTACAAAAAAAAACGTTTTAAAAATATTGTTGAAACGATAAACATACATATATTGCACGATTGGCGAAAAAAATCTGTCGACTGATTTCGGCCATCGTGGAAGAGATATAGATTGTAGACATATCCTTCCTCTAAACTAAAAACTTGATTTTGGGTATTGCTTTTGTCGTTGGAAGCACCATCAGGAAATGTGCGATATGAGCAAGGCTATTTATCAGATTAATCCTCTCTTCGGGTCTTGTATTTTAATCAGTGTTTGTATACTAATGAGAATATAAAACATGTCGTTCAAGAGATAAGTTTATAGCGTGAATCGGAATGCAAGAAACTTATCTCACTGTTAAGTTGTACATATACATGTAGTTCGTGTATATTTTTTTTAACTCAAGTGCTAAGCAGTGGGTTAGAGTTTAATTTATCATATTTGATGAAAGAATACATTATCCCTCGCAATGTTCAACTTCGAATGATTTAGCTGTTAGATTATCAGCTCTGCTTTTGACGACGATTCATCAGTTTTTAAATTCTTTCACTGTTAAAGATAACAAGTTTATCAAGATTGTAACTTCAGGTAAATCATATTACTTAAAGATGTGACGATTCGGTCACTTACTTTAATGGATGTTGAAGAAATGATATAATCCCGTTGAAGGCTACGCTATTCAAATCACCAAGTCTGTGAATTTTGGGGCCGGAAGGGGTCTTCTTTGTGTTCTGTTTCGAGTGTTATTCTTTATAATTATTTGCCTTAATTTTTTTACATGGAACCTGCCCAATGTTTGCTGAAATCCCAATGCCTTAATAAGTGGAGTTACTGTTAATTTAATTAATTTCTTCACACATTCATTATCGGCCAAGTGCGAATCGACGAGATAATTATTATAGTCAAGCAATATATGCGATTGTTGAAAAATCATTATTACTGTAATAAACATTATTGATTTTATAACAGTAATAATTTCTTTATCGGGATCGCATCTATTGTTAAGACTATGATAATGATCTCGTCGATTCGCACTTAATTGGCCGATAGTGACATTGCCATTTCGACCAGTGCATATCAAATCTAAATATTTGGAAACCAAACTTTAAATATTGAAGGAATAAAAATAACAAAAGCTTGCATATTCTACCAAAAATTTTTAAAAAAATCCCTATAACAGTTTATACACTGAAATGAACTTCAATAATAGGTCGACTACTCGTGTGGAATAAATTAAAAATATACGCAATAATTATTATTAGCACTGGTTACATATCCTTTGGGTAATTTACAGAGATTAAACTCTTTTGAAGTTGAATTCAACATAAACATCTCTACCCATCTGCATTAAATTGTTCATTTCCACAACAATGAGCTCCAATTATCTGACGCGTTTGGGATTGTTCCGTCCTCAAGATTCATTAATGAAGTAAAGAGGGGATACTTTAGGTATATTTTTTTTTATATCAATATGTTTTATTGTGATAGATTCTTAAAAGATTTAATACGACTGAATTTTCACCAAAAAATTTGAAAGGACAGTTTTTTTTTAATAAAGCACTATATGATGTATTTACCCCCCCAAAAAAAAAAATAACAAAAACAAAACAAAAAACACTATGCCTTTTTCCTTTAAATATTCCCTAGAAATCCTATTTACTTAAAAAGGATTATGAATTTGCAAAAAAGAAGCTTTTTAAAACTTCCAGGAGACTTCATGGTGATGAGCAACAATAAAAGTGTTGTTCAATGCTTGGCTTTACCATGTATTTGGAGAGACCACTATATATACTTTCAATTTCTATTTAAGACTTGAGTTTATATCTTCTCCAGTCTTGAGTCCGTAAAAAAGATAAATCGTGCGAGAGATGTATGATCTTTGTATATTTCAGTTATGGTGTAATTGTTCTTGAGAGAATATCTTATATGGATACACCATCATATTTTGAAAATTTTGGCATTTTAATTTTTGTTATTTCCAAATGTTATTCTGACCACCTGTTTATACTCGACTCAAGCTAGCGAACATGGCTTGATTTTGCTTATTGGCTTGAGTCTAGTTGTTTATATTGCCCATATCTAGCTAATTCATAATGCAAAGTTTTCTTGCAGTTGACTCGATGAGTGAAATATGATTGTTTTCTATTTATTCTTATTCAACAGATGACAGCAATTTTAAAAACACTTTGCCATTTGTGTTCATTCATGGATGATGATAAGCATAGATGTAGCACTGTTCGACATTTACCAATGAATACCGCTCAAACCGGTGCTATGCGCTACTTTAGAACTTACCACGAGGAATGAGCAAAGTTTGTTTAAGTCCTCATGGTGACTTCAAGATGAAGAACAACAATAAAAGCGTTGTTCCATTGCTTGGTTTTACCGTGTATTTGTAGAGATTTTCTCTCATTTGCTTTTAATCCATATATCTGTCATTGTATATTCTAAACGTGAATCCCAGGACGTGAATACGGATTAATATAGATATGGTCATGGATTAAGATTTTTGTCAATTTTTAAAAGGATCCCAGTGGTATTAAACGGTACTAATATACTTCAAATAAGTCTCATAAATTACAAACATGACAACACTGACGAGAAAACATTTATCAAAGATGAGAAGTCAATGTTCTTCGTTAGTTTTTGAGATTTTATTTTTTTCTGAAGATTAATAGATCAACAGTTGTGCTAAAGACACTGATTAATTATAATGATAATTTTTGAAATACATGACAACTATTCTCTCAAAAGATACCGATCTCCCCCAAAGTTCAACATCTTCTCCTAGGCCAAAAGTTGTAGATAGAATTAGCTATCACTAAATTCGTTCAAATTACCTGAAAATCCTTGTAAAATAAGATTGTTTTCAATACTTTCTGTTAGAACATTAAAGTTTTGACAACTCGCTAACAGAAATTTTTACAAACAAGCTATACATCTCTTTCGTGCTATCATGGGTGTTCCGTAATCTATCGTTGTTCCGTTTCTGCTTAATTTAATTACGACATAGGTCAATAAGATGTTGATTTCCTATCACAAACTTAATAACCGAATGATTGATTTGGACAAGTAGAATGAAATAAACAAACACCAGCCTCTTAAGTCTGTCATTAATAATTTTGTTTTGGGGAAATTGGAGTATTCTCTGTTTAATCATAGGCTGTTATAATTCATCAAGACACGCCCTCTGAAATGCGATTATTTACTATCAATCAGCATCACCTGCTGTTGGTTTATAAGTTTATGCAAGGAAACAATTTAATTCAGTTCTGTAAAAATAATTAACGAGTTACGTTAGACTTTCACATGTTGGGCATTAAATTAAATTTCTTGTCGGGTTTGAAGACAGGGGAATTGTCTGAAAGTAGTGATGATAATGCTGGAATAAAAATTTAACGTGAATATGAAGTCTCCATATCTTCCGTCAAGTTTAGAGGAATGTTTGGATAGCCAGGGTGACGCTCCGTATACAGTACCCGAAAATTTATTCTGTAATGCGACTTGGGATACGATTCTGTGTTGGCCACCAACTATTATAGGATCTCTGACAAAACTCCCCTGTCCCGGAAAGTATAAAGAAGGTGTTAGTTTATTTGCTTCAAAAGAGTGTGGACTTGACGGAAACTGGGTTGGAGTACACCCGGGGACAGAAACATTTCCAAAGGACTTTGAACCTGGGTGGACAAACTATACTGAATGCATTAACGTTGTCTACGACATCAAGAAAAACTTATCACAAAGTGTCGTAAATGTTTCTGAAAGTGCGTCCGTGAGCGTTGGCGCTCTATCTATTTCGTACAGTGGTGCTGACATTTTTGGTTCCGTTTTATTAGTGCTTTCGCTTATATTGATGCTAGCCTCATTGGGAATCACTTGCTGTAATTCTGGAATTCAAACGACAAGAATGCGATTTTACAGAAATCTGTTCGCAGCTTTTATTTTTCACGATTCACTAGAATTAGTTGTCCGAATAGGACGAGTTGTGCACTCGGATACCATACTTTTTGATATAGAAACTTGCATATCCTTTGGAGTATTATTAACGCTTATGTCATCGGCGATATATTCATGGCTTCTTGTGATCGGAATTTCCTTCATGTTGACTTTTAAGGGAGTTGTCGTTGAAAACAAAATGTACTATGTGATGTGTCTGCTTGGTTGGTTCATGCCAACAGTTGTAACTATTACTTGGCTCAGTGTAACGGTTCTTGGTGGAAATCTGTCATGTTGGGACGGAGAACTGTACATAGCTAGACTAACTTCGAGTTTTTGGATTATACAGGGATCTATCATTATATTTTTGTTCTTTGCTTGGCTGTGTATTCTCAGCTTTTTATGGAGATTTAAGGAGTACGAAATACAACGAAAATACAGTGAAAATAAAGAACTTGCCGTTGAACTGACGAACATTAAGCAAAGTGGATACAAGGCATTTGCCGTTCTGTGTTTCTCGACCGGAGCATACATCATTTATTTGTCATGTTCACAGACAACACTATCAGAATCACTGTCATACTTGTTAGTCTTAGTTTTGTTTTCACGTGGAATTATTGCGTCCGTGTTCCTGTGTTTCCTTGAAGGACATTGTGGTTGCTGGGACGGAGTTTACACAGTGGAAGGAAATAGTACAGACAGTGAGAGCCTGAGCTCGAGAAATAGTAGTCACCCAAGTCATTTTGGACATCACACACATTTACCCCCAATTACTGCGTGATTGCTTTCTTATTAAATTTAATTATGTGTTACGGAAAAATTTTGTGTTTAACACATTTGAATATAGACACTTATATTGAAATGCTTAAATGTTTAAAAGGATTGCCTTTAAAGGCTCTATGATTTGTATATTTTGGCATACTTAGTATATTGCTTGTTGATTGATGTTAAATAAAATGTTCTTTTCATAGAATACTTATTTGATCTTATTGGACATAGTAGTTTGTTAAAAAAAGTTGAAAGCAATGGAGCGAACTGATTTCAGATTGTTATAGCTGTGACATTGTGTTTACTTCTCCATTGTGCACGATCAATCTCTTAAAAAAGAAGCTAGACTAAAAATACAAAAAGTTACATAAAGGGATGGAACACTTACACAAGTATACAAGCACCTAGACTAGTTTGTATTACTAGAACTATTTTCTCCTGGGGATCTTCAGTTGTGTGTTAGGCACGGACCATTTATTTTTCAGGGGGGG
>MJUU01026238.1:101964-124859 GCA_002080025.1 Modiolus philippinarum
CCCCCCCCCCCCCCCCCCGAAAATCAAATGGTCCATACTTCATAACTTCACTCCCATACTTCATAACTTCTCTCCCATACTTCATAACTACTCTCTGTATCATTTTTTTTTCTATCGTTGGTTGCTAAAGTTCACGGCCTAGTTCAGATTATTTTTTTATTATTTTCTGCATCTTAATTTACTGACAAATTTTATAAAATTACAATTTTTCTTGGATAAAATGAAATTATTTCCTTAACTTACTACCTATAACTACCAAAACCTGTCTGGATGGAGTCCGGATAAGGAAAACCAACTATGATTAAATTGTGCCCTTGCTTGCCGACGTTTTGAGGCATGGCGCACCCTGAGAGGAGAACCAACCGTTTTTAAGTTATTTTTTTTCAATTTCGCGCAGTTAAAATTTAGGCAAATACGAAGGGAAAAATGGCAACAAATCGACTGGATCACCATTTTTGCCTGTAATCCCGTTGGAACCCTCCTTTCTCGAAAGCTGGATATATCGATGCCATGAAAGACCATGGAGGAACCATATGGTCAGACAAGGATGGAGAATCGGTATCTAATCAATCATACTCCGTATATCCCCCATAACCATCATCAATATTTTTGATAGTCAGATAATTGGGGATATATCTAGGTACTTAATCATGAATGATTATATTTGTGGTCAGTTGTTATCTGTATTTATTATAACTTTCCTGTCAAAATATGTCAATAAAATTACACGTGAAATTAGATTCCGTTGTTTATAATAATTGGTGATGGACAAGGTTGCTATTAATTAGTTTTATGAACTATTCAATTACCAGAATTTATTAACCCAGGGAATATATTGATAATCTAGATGTGTTCTAATATATTGGGTTTGGATATTTACCGAGAAACGCGTAATGCTGGCGTGTAGCAAAGGCATCATCTAAACTTTCGAAATACTCAGATATTTTTGTACTGACTTAACATGCTTAAATGACAAAGTACTGAAGCCACTGTTAATTTTGTTTCTGCAGTGAAACATTGGAAGTCCATAAACCAAAACAAGTGTAAAGCTGATAAGCTGATAGATAACAAATAACCAAAAGATCTAAACAGGAAAGCCAAAATTCAGCCAAGGACAAATCTATTCACGAGGGAGATACTCTTTAGTTTCAAACTTTTTTTTTATTTTGATATTTCAAGTTTCAAAACAAATTCCGTTTTCGGGTCAGCACCGAAGTACCGACTCCTTGGTTGGTGAGTACCTTCGGGGACTAACAGTCTACCAGCAGAAGCATAGGACCAGTGGTAAAAAATAACAAAACAAAGTACCGAAGTTACTGTTGTTTGTTTCTGGATATGCGCAATTCGACAACTTATGTCTCTTTAGTCTTCAGTCTCTTCTGAAATTGTTGAAGTTACATGTATATCTTTAATCTAATACATTTCTACATCCATCCCTTTCAATGCACTGACTGCTTCTATGCCCCGGAATCGAAGATGTGGGTGAATACTTTTTCGTCTGTCTGCATATTTCTTTTTTGTCTGTTTGTCTGTGAAAAAAAACTTAAACATTATCATACCCCTGCTCCGAAGGATAGGGGGTATACTGTTTTACCCTTGTCCGTCTGTCTGTCCGTCCGTCCGTCCGGAACATCTTTCGTCAAGGATTTCTCAGCTTGTGTATGTGGTAATGATTTAATATTTGGTTTGAAGCTTTGGTATGATGAGTTGTACCGTGTCTCCCCTTTCCAAGTCCGTCACTCATCTACTTACTGTTTGACGAAAACTATGATTTTTCCCAGTATAACCATATATTGAAAATTTTCGTCAAGGATTTCTCAGCTTGTGTATGTAGTAATGATTTGATATTTGGTCTGAAGCTTCAGTATTATGAGTTGTACAGTGTCTCCTTTTTTCAAGTCCGTCACTCATCTACTTCCTGTTTGACGAAAACTTTGATTTTTCCCAGTATAACCATATATTGAAATTTTCGTCAAGGATTTCTCAGCTTGTGTATGTAGTAATGATTTGATATTTGGTCTGAAGCTTTTGTATGATGAGTTGTAACATGTCCCCTCTTTTCAAGTCCATCATTCTTCTACTTACTGTTTGACGAAAACTTTTATTTTCCCATTATAGCCATAAATTTGAAAATTTTCGTCAAGGATTTCACAGTTTGATTTGATAATTGGTCTGAAGCTTTGGTATGATGAGTTGTACCGTGTCTCCCCTTTTCAAGTTCATCACTGATCTACTTCCTGCTTTACCATAACTTTGTTTTTTTCCCATTATTTCTTGAGGATTTATGATCGTGTCCATATCTGTTTTGTGTCCACACTTGTTCTGTGTCAACACCTGTATTGTATCCCCACACACTTAAATTCAAGCGGGGGTATAACTGGCTGCCATTTTGCGACAGCTCTTGTTTATGTCTTTGGAATTGTATTGTGTTGCAAAGACCTTTCAAATGACATGTGATCGACTTTTTGAAAAGATAACTTTAACGTCCGAATGTTTATATTTGTTGTCTTTTTGTTTAAAGCATGTATGGTAAAAAAAAATGTAAAATAAAAAAAAAATCCAAAATGAAAATTTTGAGCTCCTTAAATGGTCATTTCGACAACTAGAGTCTCTCCAGGATCTATAAAATCAAATGCAGAGGAAATCTGACAAAGAAGAAATACATGTACTTTCCTGTCAGCACTGTATAGAGGACCTTCACACAATTAAAAAGAAAACAATTACGTTTTCGCCGTTCAAGACGATATAGAATCTGTGTGCATGAAATAGCTTGACCTAGCTCCATCCTACGGGATTTATATATCTCAACTGGTACGATTCGCACGAATTGTTCTACTCTTGGCGATTTTAATGAACGAAACCTTACTATCAAAACCAATTTTTACAACAGCACAGGGTTACAAATTTAATCAGTTGTAAGAAGTTTTATAATAGATATGAACATAGGGCGTTTCTCGTAAACAGCTTATTACTAGAGGCATTTCGAATCCTCGTTTTTACGGATGCCAGAAATTGATTAAAAGTCCAGAAAAGATGGGACATAACTTACATTCTTTACGTTATAGGGGATATCGACAAGATATTTTGCGTGCATCTGTTAAATTAGCTTTGAGACCTAGTGACCTGAAAATTTTGCACACATACTGGCCTCTCACTAATACTGCCCATGTCTACTGAAATTTACCATGATTCTTGACCAAACCCTTTTGGAAGTTTTAAGTTTGATTTTTCTTCAGTAGTGTGACAGTGTTCTACCAGCAGACTAGGCTCCTTGAGCTAGCCTACAGTTTAGCGGAGATCACCCTTTGACCCATCTTTCAAAATACGGGAATTTCGAGATATAAACTCTCGTGTAATATTTGAAGGCGGAAACGATCGCCTGGGATACTAGTAAAAAGGGAATACTTGATTTCTAAACCTATACCTCATAAAAAAACAAACAATTTATGAATTTGAAGTGCATGTATAATTTTCATATATGACAATTCTTCAACTAAATTTCAATTGACGAAAAACAATTAACCTGAAGTGCTACAAATCTATTAAACATAAATCGCCCTTAGCTCAAGTGTTCATTCATTAGTGATTCCCTCTCAATGTATTGATAAATAAAAGTGACAACAAAAGTCCGAATCGATCAAAGGGAGAGACCAGTATGGAAAATCCGTATAACATTCGACTGAATCTTTCTTCTTCTTTTGATTGTAATTCCTTCCAATTATGGAACACCTCCAATGGATTATCCAGTGAAGTACAATATTTAATAAAAGTCACTATATACACCCTCACTTAAAATCTAAAATACTTATGCAGATACTAAAATCATAAGGGTCTGTGTCTCCCCAGTGCATATATACAGTGAAAATTAGACTGTCATATACCATGTATTTACACTATCAGTTCGTACTTAAAATCCACATTCTTTGTGTATGTAATCTGTAACATATGTCAGTACATATTCTATGAATCGGACCAATTTCAGAGTCCTTCCCAAAAATATGGGAAAAATACGAGCTATCAATAAGCAACTGTACTATAGCTGATTTACTATTAAAATATGAATTCCACCCTGTTTTCCCAATCAATGATATTATGAGACTCTTCAGTTCTTGGAAAAGATCTTTTCTTTGGTTGTATAGACAGTGGCATTCTAATAAGAAATGGTATTCTGTTTCATCAGCACTGTAACAACATTTAAAGGTTTTTGGTTCTCTGCCGTTTGAGTATTTATGTGAATAAATTTCTAAACGATATGTACCAGTTGCCAGTCTGGCTCGAATAGATCCTTTCATTACATCAGAAACAGTACATTTCAAAAATTTCCATATATCATGAGGACGGCCAATTCCAAGATTGTTTTTACATAATAATACTAATGAAGATTTTTCAGCTGACTCCTGAAGAAGGCGTCTTGTCCAATAGGAAAATATAATAGTTTTAACCAATCGTTTCCATTTCTCGTTTCCAAAGGGTGCAGACTTCAATTTCTCTATGGTGGGTAAATCATAAAATTCCAGTGTTTCGACAATTTTATGAAAGAAACTAAGTGGATTGTCCATATTAACATTAATTTGGCGAACGGCAGTATTCAAAATAGTTGGATTTTGAGTTGTCAAAATGTTGTATAAGAATGATAATCTTATGGATCTCTCCTATCAAAGGTAATGCACCTAATAACAGCAAAGTTGCACAGTTAGCAGTTCTAAGCGGTAATGATTGAAAATTTTTCAACGTACTGATATGAAATTTACTCAAAGTGTCCATCTGTGTCTGTGTCAATGGCAAAATTTCAAGTCCATATAATAATCTCGGAAGTACATAGCATTGGTATATTTTGAATGAAACTGTACGGTTAAGCCCATTAGTACCGTGTACTCCTACTCCAATAAGAGAGTATAAAGTTCTTCTAGCCATACTTAGTCTTGATTCAATATTAAGCAAATTTTCTTTTAATTCAGATCTGATAATTCCCAGATGTGTTGTTTCTCTTGAAGGTCGAATGATATGATCCCCTAAATGCCATTCAAGTGTTGACTTCTCCAAGTTCTTTTTGTTGTTAATTACTACTGCTTTAGTTTTAGAAGGTTGAATGGTGAATCTGTTCTTATCTGCAAACCATTTTGTAACAGAAATCATTTCTTGCAGTTCTTTAGGACTATTACTTAAAAATGCAACATCGTCTGCACACCTAGGACATCCAATATAAGTTGTACCAAGTTTTAACCCAATACTGCTTTGCTGTAGGTTTGATAGTAGATCATTGACGTACAGTTTGTATAAAAATGGTGAGAGTATGCCACCTTGGCGAACGCCTTGTTTAACACTAAAACTGTTACTAACATTTCCTTTCCATTTAACTCTTGATGTTAATCCACGATAATAATCTTCTATGACTGACCAGATAGATAAGTTCTGTTGACAGCTAAATATTTTACTCAAAATGGTATGATCGACTAAATCGAAAGCTTTTCTACTATCGACTGTCATTAAAAATAAAGCATCTGACGTGTTACTTTTTGATTCGGCTCTAGCTTCACTGATAGGGAAGGCGGCATTTTACATTGATTCATTACGGGTAAATCCAAATTGCATTGATGATTGTTTGAAATTGTCATTTAAAATGGTAAGTAGACAAGTCTCTATGATTTTAGAGATTGTTGAAGTAACCGTTATCCCTCTATAATTATCCATATCTTTTGTGTCTTTTCCTGGTTTTGGTACAGGTGTTAAAAGGCCAGATTTGAGATCACTCGGAACCTCCCTATTCCTGAAGATTTTGTAAAATAAATTATGTAGGAATAATGTTACTGAATGTGGAGAGTTCTTTAAATGTTCAGCCCTAAGTCCTGACTCACCCGCTGCTTTTCCAGTATTTAAGCCATTGATAGCTTTGTAAATATCATTCAAAGAAAATTCAAATACACTATCCGTTGTATCTTGATTATTTAGTTCGTGAATTAACTCTAAACGTTGTTTACAGTTAGACAAATAAGTTGAGTCAAATTCAGGATCATCTTTTGGTAAAGCTAAATCTTCAAAATATTTCGCAAAAGCTCAAGTTTGTTCATCTGTTGAAAAAAGACTTTTTCCATTAACTATTAGACAAGACGCACTGCTCCTTGATTGTCGATTTCGGTTAATCAGCTTATAAAAATTTGTTGAATTTGGGTTCTGCATGATATCCTGATATGAATTGGTTTTCTCTAAAAACTGTTCATGTCTCAATTGCTTACGGAATGCTCTCTGAGCTACTATCTTGTCAATTTTGAGTTGATTTTCTGATTTTCCATGTATTTTCCATATTTGAAATTTTTCTTTAGCTACTTTCAAAAGTTCTAATGCCTTGGTTGAATATCGTCTTTTCGGTCCTTGAAGTTTTAGAGTCTTTTGTGGTACAGCAATAGCACTGGCTTGATTTAACGTGTTTACAGAGGTAATCAATATCGTCCCCAGCATATGATTCACTTTGATCAAAGTTTTGTAAATTTTGGTCTATAAAGTCACAAAATCTATCTTTATCAATGCTGTTCCAATGTGCTTTCTTGGTTAATATCAACTTATTTTGTTTGACTCGGTCTATGGTAGGATTTTCGTGATCTTGTATTGTTAATTTCACAGAAACTGGAACACGACCCGAAATATTCTGCGGTTGTTGTTCGTGTACAGTATAAATCGAGAAAAGTTCATCTTTAGCAGTATAAAGAATGTAATCAATCTGTGATTTGTGGTCACCAGCATGATGATAAAAAGTTGGTTCACTACATGAGTGGTATTTGAGTTTAAGTCCCTCCACAAAAGACTTTAAAGGTACATCATGTTTATTATATCTACGAGATGTTAACAAAGTTCCATTACAATCACCTGCTATGACAATTTGATGTGATCCACTATATGATAGTACTATAGCTTCTAATATGTCTAAGTTTTCTAAATATTCAAGGTGAGAGTCTTTTGAGTTGTTTGAAGGTAGATAAACACTGATCAAGCAAATATTATATGGTTCTGTGATTTCTACAGCAAGTATACGTTCATTTCCCATATCTATTTTACGGATAATTGGAGCCAAAGTTTTGTTCCATGCAATTGCAACTCCACCTTTTCCACGTGGAAAGTTAAAGTTTTGAATATTATCAAAAGTGTCACTACATCTAGTATAGACTTCCATAGAAGGTAGATATTCTGATAAAATATGTTTTTGACATTCGTACAACCAATGTTCTTGAACGCAAATAATTTCAAACTTTTTGCAGAGTTTGCTGAGAAAGTTAAAATTTTCCTTTCAGGGAAACAGAATCCAACACAGAACATTTTTGGCAAGCAGTCATATTCCCGACTTGGAAGGGGAATTTTATAAACAAAATGGTGGGTTAAACCAGGTTTAATGATGCATCAACCTCCCGCTTATATGACGACTAACTATAGCTTCTGTGTGCCCAGATTGTGTTAAATATCAAAGCGTTGATATTGTCAAAACCTAGAATTTTTTCCCCAAACCGGTAAAATGTTTTTGTCGCTCGGTGCACAAATCACACTAAAGTTGCAAAAAGAGAAACCTCAAAGATAGAAAATTTACCAATTATTCAACGTTCTCCTGGAAATGGATGCAGGAAAACGTCCTTTCCAATAGTTTTAATTGACCCTATGTATACTTAGTACCTCCAATTCTAGGGCATGGGAGTTAAAATTTTCTAACTTCACTAGGGTCCAAATCTTGGTCTGCTCTGCAATAGTCCAGTACATTTCCAAGAACATTTATGACAAAAAAATCTAACATATCAAATAAAACAGTTACTGTGATTCTCACTGGTGGTATTTAGGCGTACAATAAATCGGAACACGAAAGAACACTTAAATAACTATAAATAACCTGTTAAACCTACATCTGGTCAATATTACTGTCGAAATGTTAAATTTGTTTGAAGTGTATATTCAAATATTTAAAGGATAAGTATTGGTTGGCAAGTTTGATTATTGATGTAAGAAATATTAACATGCCAAAGAGTATATATATTAAATTCATTGTGAAGTTAAGAGATAAATAATTATTGTGTATGGTGATTGATTGATTGATTGATTGATCAGTTTGAGTTTAATGTTATTAAGTGAGCAATTTTTCAGGTATATCAGGACAACAAATTCTCCTTTGGTAGTTCTTTCTTCGGGACACGAGAATTCGCCGTTGTGGCAAATTGTGGCCTTACCCGCTGAACTTCGTCCAAAATCCTTGGCCACTGAGCTGTTTAAGCCTTTTATAACCCCGAATTGAAATCGATTTATAACACCCCCCCCCCTTTTCTCAAACAAAAATGAACAACAATCTAAAATTTATATATTTGACGCCACATTTCGCAACATTTTATCAGCCTTTTATATAAATATGTCAATCATAGTAAGAAATGATCAATGTTTATTTCCTCTCATGAATTTCAAAATATATCATCCTTATCAATCATATAACTTGCTGTGCTTTTATCAATGATTCTATCAATTACGAAATGATTTATTTCAATAAATAAAATTAATTTTGAATATTGACAGATAAATATTGTGCAATATGGTGTTTTATTCCCATTCATCTGCCAGTTGTAAGCAATCATGAATATTTGTTACGATTTGAAAATATATCTCATTTTCAAAAAAGCTTCAAAACGATAGACGGATACAGCAGAAAAAGCCCTTATTGCCACACACACGACGATCGATTTCAAAAAGATTATTTTGACATTTCGTATTATAAATTGACTGACAAATTTCGATTCCAGTCAAAAACATTTGAGGATCGAGGGGTATGAGGTTCCGAGGTTGAAATCCCTTTAGGGAAATAGCCAGAAACCCTTTTTAATCCCTTAACCCATTTTTTCGAAGGGTGGATACGGGTGTGACAACCATTGTGATTGCACCAATGTCTGAAACCTCAACAATGAATAGTTGAATCAAATAGCGGTTATACGACACGGAGGTGTGCAGTTTTTAAAGTGGCCAATTTTAAAAAGGAAGAACCCGTTTTAAAGGAAAGAAAATCACGGTGATCATGACTTTTTAAATACATTTGGTCAAATTCTTATGTCTGGACAGTTAGTGATACTGCAAAACATTGCATATATAATTATTGAGCTAGCACTTCATTGTCAATAGAAGAAATTAATTGATTTTGACTGATTAAAATAGAAATTCCTCTTGTTACGAAATTGATCGTCTGTAAATCTGTTGTTGCCTTCAAAAGAATCTGTATACAATATACATAATCTTGATTCACACTACATGAAGAAAAAAAGTGAATGGTGGACTTTCTACAAGTCCCTTCCTTTCTTATATTTCTTGAATCGCATTTACGAGACTATATATATTTTTTGATACACATGGTGAAACCATATACGTTGTAGATTCTTTTATGACAACACATCGTTAGAGACAGATGTTTTTCTGACAACTTATGGTTACTTATAGCTTTTTTTCCAACAACGAATGGTACATTGTTACTGATAGTTGTTTTTGGACCACATATTTTTACTGATAGCTGTTTTCGGACCACACATTTTGACTGATAGCTGTTTTCTGACAACACATGGTGACTGATAGCTGTTTTCTGACAACGCATGCTTACTTATATTTGGTTACTGAAGGCTGTTCATGTGACAACACGTGGTTACTGATAGCTCGATGTGGTTAATGATAGCTTTACGAGAACAGTTTTCAGTAATCATGTATTGTCAGAATTGAAATCATTTCTCAAATGGCATTTCTGTTTGAATAAACATTTATGTATTGATATATATTTATAAAGATATAGTATCAGGTCTAGCTGGTAAAGTAAGTTTTGTTTAGTTTATTGAAGAAACTGAGATTCTTGGTTTGAACGCCTGACTATAATAAAATACTATATAATAATGTAGATATTGTGGCATAACTCATTTCTGAAAGAAGACAGTTTACATACCAAATGCAGAAATTGAGTTTATAGTTTTTCACCAAGCTCATATTTTATTTTTGTGGGACTGAAGCTCGAAAATTTTTTAAGTATATATGATGTTTTTTTCTTCTGTTCGTCAACCGAAATTATATTAAGAAATTCAATAAATACCAAAGTTGCATAGAAAACGGGTAAATTTCGTTATGCTGTACAAGTGTGAGTAACCTCTCATCAGCAGCATTAATAGCAAACAATATGCATGGAAAGACATTATCAAAAGTAAATCAGTATTTTGTTGGCCTCCGCATTTGTTTAATGCAAAAGTGAAATGCTGATGAAGTCATCTTGACCGGTTTTGTGGCTCCTCTTAAATTGGAATTCCTCTTTCGAATTCTTTTAAATCGGATTTCATGCTTCATCAACACAAAAAAACGTCTTTTAACGCGTTGGTTTATAGTTCTTGATAGTATATTACAAAATGCGCGGTGGCTGTATTAATCTCTTGCTATGTCATCATGTGCTAATCAAATTTATTTTTTTAAGAATGAAAATAAGAGATATGTCACACTTTTGATCAACCAGATGTTCTGCTTTGCTTTTCACTTTGTGTAACAACGTAATCCACTACTGCATGGGGGGTGGTAAAGTACGGAATCTTGGCTCCAGGCTCCGACTTTTTCCACTCACTGGGCTCTGGGCTCCATATACATAACGAATACTGACGGAGTAAGCCGAAGGAAAAAGGTAAAAAAAGGAAACAGCAATACCGAGGAAACAAAAATTGACAACGTAAAAAATAAGGATATATCAAATAGTCAGAAAGGCAGTATAACTTCTCAAACGAAACCAGGGGTCCGAGAGGTCAGGAACCAGTGGAGGATCCAGTACACCAAAAAGAGAACCTAGAAAAACGTGGGCCTATAATTTGTCAATTTAGCTCAAATTCTGCATGAAATTTATTAATTTTCTAAGAAAACCGTTTATTGATATGTATAAACCGGAGAGCATGAATCTCCTTACAAAATTGACAATTATCGTCTCCGGGTATCGAACCCGGGACCTTTAGTACTCAAGCCATCCACCTAACCGAATGAGCTAAAGAAATATTCCGTTAACTCAGTCGATTTTACTGGCTATATATCTACTACCTACTACAACGTAGATAGGCTGTCCTAGCACAGATACTTAAAATTGTGGATGTAAATTTCTATGGCATGTTTTACCATATTCTTGGCGGGAATTTAGAAGTTTTGGAGCATCAATTGGGGAATTTAGAAGTTGTGAGCATCAATAGGGTTTATAAGTCTCGTTCAAATCTCTAGTACATAATTTGTACCCGGAAATCACAATTGTTACAAAAACATATGACGTTTTTGAACATCTAACCCTTCAACGTCATATTTTAGCGGGAAACGTTTTCTCGTTATTTCTCGGTGTCACATGACAAGACCTACAGACCCTATTCAAATCGCTCTTCCTAATCTTATATTAATAAAGAATATTTCCTACAATAGTAATCCTTGTGTTTGGAGTTCACAGTACAATTTGAACTGAAGATGGTTTAACTCTAAAATGAGTATAAAGATTTCTTTAGTCATGTCTTATTTACATGTCACAAACTGAGTACTCATACATTCTGTTGATTGGTTATTGGAATAGTAACCTCATCTGTCCATAAATTAATCAGAATATAACTAAATAAAATAAAATGAATAAATAAATAAGAAAAACAACCAAGGGCTCGAGGAGAAGTAAATTAAACAAAGAACAATCAGCACCTTATGAACATCTGGTAGTTGCTCCCAAGGGAGTAAAATTGAGCTTTCAATAAACATTTATTGTGTTATTAATTAATTTCGAACTATGGTTTGATATATGGTTTGAGTTGACAAAATTTCGACGAACTACGATGTTTGGATGTTATCGTGGTTCCTTGTTTCCACTTAGATACAGTCACTGAACTTTGTTACTCTTGTATCTCATGCAAGGTGTCACACTTGCGAGCTTATGTTGTGCTGTATAAGACAAACTGTATGATGTAATCCATGAATTGCGTCTTAACGTGGCTGTTATATCATCGAATTTTAGTCGTAATTAAAACTCATTTGGCATTTGTATAATAATATAGAAACTACATGAAGAGTTTGGTTTACTGGACAAACTAACCGAACCAAATATAAGGAGCTAAATTACGTTCGAAGGTGTAGAAAGGTAGCTAGTTTAGATAATAAGAAACAAATTCAAGTTGAAACGAAAGAAAATCCTTTACATAATTCACCACCTGTTTAATTAAAAAATATACTAAATTTACTTCTATAACTCTTGTTTTTCTCTGGTACAGATTACTTTACAACGATTCTATGTTGCTGTAATTATCTTTTTCAATTTTTCTTGCGATTGAAGCAAGGTTCAAGAATATAAAATATGACATGATATATAATATTAGTACCATTCATTTAAGAGATTCTACTTGATGTTTTATTTATGAGTAGACTTCTAAGAATAAACTTATGTTCTATAGTATTTTACCCATGGAACTTCCAAGCATTTGGTAAAGTATATCCCTTTCACTATTTAACGGTTTAATCAGACTTCCTTCGAAAAAGGGGGTTTCCAGAAAAAAGGTGAAAAGAAGTTCTTGATTTATTGACTATAAAATGTGAAATTTTCATTTTTGTGGTAAAAAAATGCCGTTTTTTTGGTATTACAAATAGAGGTTTTAGGCAATTTCATTGAGATTGATATATGCATGTTTTCTTTGGTACATCTGGTCAGCATTACGATCAGCCAGTCTCAGTTTGACAGACTTTAAGGGACAAATAATGAAAAATTCGTTGGAAAGTTTCGATGACAATTAATCGTTTGTGATGATCCGCTAATGTATCGATCAAATTAATCGTTTGTTATGATCCGCTAATGGATCGATCAAATTAATCGTTTGTCATGATCCGCTGATGGATCGATCAAATTAATCGTTTGTTATGATCCGCTAATGGATCGATCAAATTAAGCGTTTGTCATGATCCGCTAATGGATAGATCAAATTAATTGTTTGTCATAATCCGCTAATGGATAGATCAAATTAATTGCTTTTGGATAGATCAATTACAATGATCAGGAATTATTTTTCATCTGGTTTAGCTGTATCTGTTTAGTCGATTATGGTACTTCTTCCTTAAATTTTGTGGGCGTTTCTTGTTGTCTCTAACTTCCTGTAATTTTCACGTATGAAGGGGTATCTGCGTATATAGAACAGATGAGATATGCTACTATGTATAAGCTTGTTTGTTTTTCCTAATTTTTTTGTCTTTGATAATTTAATGAATGTCATGTGTAAGTACAGCGGTACTGGAAAGTTTGTGTGTGTGTGTGTGTTGTTTTTTGTGCTTCTTTGTCGCATTTTCATTTTGGCATATTTTTTCTCTGTTTGTTTTTTATTTCTTTATTTATGTGTGTGTGTGTGTGTTTTTTTTTTTTTTTTTTTTTTTTTTTTTTTTGTTGTTGCTTTCTGTTGCTTTTTGTTGTTGCTGTTGTTTTTTTTTTCTTCCCCGCAATTCAACTTTTGATGTTAATCTCATTTAAATATAGGAAAATGCAAAAAAAAACCAGTAAATGAGTATTCTCCATTCACTCTTAAAGAAATGTAGTTACGAATTGAGAATTGAACCAAGTTTATCACCAAGTAAACTTCTCAGATGGTCAGCATGCTCTATCTTGCATCAATTAGTCAAATCACACCTCAGAATCTCCAACAACAATATTTGAGTCTGTAAATAGAACATATCAAACCTAGAGAAAAATACGAGTTGTTGATAATACATTTTTTCAAAAGAAATTTAATCTTGTTTTTTATCGTGAGATTTACGGAAGATAAATATCTGAAAAATTTATATCATGATACATGTACTGCTGCCTGGGGAAGTTAGAACAACAGATCAAGTAAATTAAATAAAAAGATTATTAGATTTTGACCTCCTTAACAAAAATTTAAATAATACAAATACTTTTCCATTACAAATACATGTATGTAATTAAAAAAACGAATTTTTATTCAATAATGCACGTTCATATAAATGAGCTGTCATACTCAAGTTTGATGTGTGATTCTACTGGGTGAGACAAGTTATCTTCAAAACTGAGGGAGGGGTCCGAACTGTCTATACTATATATAAACGAGCGAGTAAACCCTCTCTATGGGCATTGTTCTCTAGGAACAAGTTTATCCTCTAAAAGTTTTCACATGAACTATGCATTTCAACTTTACTCTTATAAGCCCTTAATTTCTTTAAATCTGGTATCGTCGTTAAAAATATAGTCATAATTCAAATTCTAATGCAACATTAATGTAACGGAGATTTTGATTGGTCAAACCTGACCGTCAATTCCACCATATATACATACCTAGGACAAAGTAATAAACCTGTTACATTGTTACATAGAACACGACTACCACAAAAGGAATTCAAATTTGCCATGCTACCTAAATAAAGATGCCTGCTTTAGAGCAGGACTGCCAGAAACGATACTTATCCCTACAACCCCCGTTTGACACAAAGACAATTGTATAAAGATATAAAGAATTACTATGAAGAATTCAATGATATACGGTTGTTAGGTAGATCATAAAAAGAGGTCTTTGAGACTTTCGGGAGTATACCAGAATCAACTATTTTTTAAATCCAGTATTAAATGAAAAAAATCTATAACTAAGGTTGCTAGGTATATATATATAGAATTCCAAAAATAAGTGGTCTTTGAGACTTTCAGGAAATTTACGGATGTTGTATTCAATTATATTTTGGGAATCCAATTGCTGAAAATGTATATTGTAACTGAAACAAATTCTAAAAGTAAGGTTGCTAGGTTCATTGCCAAAAGAAAAATGGTCATTGAGACTGTTTGGAAATATACCGAACTTGGAATAAGATATTTTAGAAATGCAATTAGTGAACCTTACAATGGCACAAACGATATCGAACGAGTACTAGGCGAGATCAAATTAAAATTTATTTTTTTGATTTGTGTTTTTATGCTGTGGAATTTTACAACCAAAGTAATATAAATGTAGGCGTGAGACATTTTCACAATGAAAGTTGGTGATGACATACATTGTATCATATGCAACATGTAAACCATAATTCACATTTTATACCATTTTGCTGCTTTCTTTGTATAAATAAATTTGAAGTAAAATTTCAGGCGTTATCCATAATATCTGACAGCTATTATCTTAAAAGTGAAAAGAAAATAAATATTTTTGATTATTTTGGAAGATTAGTAAATCCTGTATGTTAGTATATTATCTTGTTGTGGGAGATCAGAATAATGGTATTCAAATTCGATCTGAGGGTTGGTTCCTTTGTTTCTTTTTTAATCAGATATGACAAAACAAAATGAAAGTTAAAAGATATACTATCGGAATTTTGTCGACACCATGCGTGACTTTGAACGTGATAATACGTTAATCACGAACATCAAAGATGATGGGTCAGAGAGCTATCTTTCAATTAAGTTGCTTCCCTAGATTTTCAGAGGATGTGAGGCTGATAATAGGTGAATTCCCTTAAGATTTCATATGCTTTGTGTTGTTCTCTGATAATAGTCAATGAACGAAAACAAAAATTCTCCAGCTTGAAGATCTTTCATTATTGAAACTTACGTTATTTTAAGTTAATTGGGTATATTACATGGTGCATCAACAATTTTTAAATTATTTTTGTACTATAAGAGTTTGATAAATAGATAAGTGAGTTGATTTGCAAATTTATATTTTATTTGATTCCTTAGTATGTGTTTCATTTTAAACTCATATTAAAATATTTTCAATTGGGTAATAACAAAATAACCAAACAGAATTCTCTTAGGCCGTCATCTAAAGGGCAAATAGACAAAATAGTTGCAAAACAACCGGACAAATTGTCAACTGCAAATGGTGGGTTAAAATGGTTTCATGGCGCGCTAAACCCCCTTCAATTGCAATAGTGTCCTGTAGCAACTTGACAGCTATTGCAAGTAGAAGGTTGTAGACATCGAAGAGAAATGTTCATCCCAGTAGAATCTGTAATCACAGTAACGAATGTTATAGAACAACTTTCCAGCGAGAAATCAGGTTGTTATTGGTGTATATATATCTTGTTATATTCCTTAATTGGTATTCTGCTCATAAGTTTAGTTTTATAACATATATGTACTGATTCTGGATAAGGCGTTTTTAACAATTAACCCAATAACAGAAGGACAGAAGGATCTTTTACTGGACGCCGGGATCAGCCATTTTATTCAGCAGGAATTCGGGATTAACGTTTAGCGGGATCAGGGATTTGCAGTGTCTTTTTTCGGGAATCGGGATTGAAAATTTTATTTTCTCGGGATTACGGGATTTGACTATTATTTCCTGGGATTCCGGGACCATAAACCACCTTACCCACCCTCATAACAGTTGAAGATTTCGGTGTTGCTATTGTCAAATTTATAAAGTTATTTTGGACAATTTACTTACGTTGCTACTAACATCCCGGGACTAAAATAAATTATAAAAACACGACTCACAACTTCAAGTGCAAAAAAAGGCATTAATTATATTGTGTTTGGCGGGATTTTACGAACCATACTTAAGCAAACCTTTTGTTGAAGGCCTCATGGTGACTTCAAGACAAAGAACAACAATAATGGCTTTTTTCCATTGCTTTGTTCTTCAATGTACATTTTTTGTATTTGTATAGACTTTGTCTCATGTGCATTTACTCCTTATCCTTTCCCTGTTTATGAGGCAGAATTTTGTACATTAGTACAGTCTTTTATTTCAAGCTCCCTGGGAAGGATCTGATGGAAATATTATTTCAATCTTGGATTATTCGTATAGTATATGTAACGGACGGTTAAGGACTTAACGATTTTTAATAAACACTTGTGAAAATGTACCTCATACGAACAAACAAAAGTGTCATCTTAATAAGAGGCGCACAAAAGTTGCTTCCATTGCAACCTCATTCTATGTTTATAAATAAGAAATATCAAAGGGCTTTAATCTATGAAATAAGGGCACATCAAATTAATGAATAGATTCTCATCCCCACCCGCCCCATTTTATCTAAACTCAATTCTTTTTTTAGTTTCAATTATTCAGAAATTTTCTTTAAATTCCTATCAATTTTAGCGAAAATCAGTAAAAATAAATAAAACCTTCTCACCCACCCAAGATTTTTTGTTACAGGTGGATGAGAATCTACAGGTTAACTTAATAGGGCCCAATCGTGCTTGTTGTTAAATAACATCCTTTCCCAATATCAGCGTATGCAATGCTATCCTATGCAGATTCTGGGGGACTTCAGAATATATATATATATATTGTCTAAGGAATTTGCATAGAACAATAATTCTTGAGTAGCAGTTTTTTCAAAAGTGCTAAGATTTGTACGTGCTATAAACATGGGAAATGTGAAGTCATTTATGTTTTACCTTAGTATTTTATCCAAAGCTGTCGCTCGAATAAAATTTTTGGACATAAAGCGATTCTTCAACGTATTTAGGTTCTCTGTGCAATATTTTCTCAATTTTGCACTAATTGTATCCTGTCCAGATGTATAATGTCAGTATGGCAGTCATTTATTGTTGGTAATTAATATTATGGAATTACGTGCAATTATGCACCGCTCATAACGTTAACCAGAATCTCAATTAATTTGGTCTATATATATCCATTTTGCATGTTAAATTATTTCAAACTAATAAGGTCCCAAAAGGGGTTTGACATACGCGACAAATATAAACTAATGTAATTACGCTTATGCAAAAATTGACTATATGACAGTTATATGATTATTAACATAAACAGTCTCTATTTAATATTCAAAACGTTAAGTATAAGTTCGTGTGTTTAAACGGTACATCCTGAAAATTATAATTCTTTGCTTAAAATTGTTGTTATACGATTTTTAATATTTTACTGATGAGGAATCAAGTGTAATGTTAGAAATGAGTATCATTTATTGCAAAATATAAAAATGTTTTAGAAAATATTCATCTTATGAAGAGGAAGTAATTTATGATGTCTTAAAAATATGATTGGTGACCCGTTTTTGTTTTTGTTATTTTGTTTTTGTTTTTTTGTTTTTTTTTTGTTTTTTGTCTTTCTTTCCATATGTATTACTTCAGTAACACCTTTTCCTATATCTCCATCAAAATAATGTACCATTTTATTGAAGTCCCTCATTTTTTTTAATATGTTCACCTCCACCTAGCACTACATTTGCTTTGTAAATTTTGGTCAGAATTTATCTTTTGAAGATTTTAGCTATTTCAGTTCTAAGGATATTAAAAAACGAAATATTATGTCCATCTAAAGACCAAAATCCAGCTCTCGTCAGTTGATGACTTCTGATTAATAATTTGGAGTGCATTTGATAACCTTACAATTGAATTCGCAATAAAGAAAAAAATGAGTGTATACATGAATTTATTTCTATATCTCACAATTATTGGCCAAATACATACATTTCAACAAACGTTGTAACACCAAAATACATTTTGTATAAACATATTCATATTCATATTAAACAAAAAGAAATAATATTTTTTCATCAAATGCGAATCAGATTTTTTTTATACTGAACTGGGGGAAACCTCTTTTTCGAATGGGTTTTAAACCTTTGCTGTGCAATGAAATTGTTAAGGTATAGTGATTGTCCGTTGTAAAAAAAATATGCACACATAACTCCTCTGATTTCATTTTTTATATATAGACCTTTTTATTCACAAATTCGTGGGTGTCGCCATTGCCGACTTCCGAATGAACTTGTTACCGGAAGGGTGTAACGTTCGTAACACCTCGGCGTTTGCCGATCGATCGGTATAAGGTTTAATGATACAGGTGTCATACGTTAACAGTTAATTACTCCAAGAACACCTGTTGAGAAAGTCATCAAAACCTATCTAAGTGATAAAACAGTTATTATGACATCAAAGAAACCGCCTAATATATATCAATATATGACAAATGACTGTTAATTAAGCAGAGAAGTTCGATATTTTATAAGTTGATTCAGAAAACTGAACTGAAAAGAAATCAAATTCACAAGTAATATAGATTAATTAATTAATCATTTATATTTCACGAAAAAAATATTTGAAGTATTCTTGATAGATTTTCCGAAAAATAACTTGGATATTAATGATTTTATATACTAATGTGCATATACAAGCTCTTAAAAATTAAATGATAATAAATTTATGTAGAACGTTTTCAAAATATCTGCTTTCTGAAACATTTTGTTCAAGTTTATAAAGTTAAAAAAACACAAAAAGTACTTAATTCAAAAAGTCTCTGCTAATATTATTTTTAGTAGGAACAAAAAAAAACCAAAAAAAAAACGGCAAATCGGCAAAACGATGACATCAAATATAAAATTGAACTGCATTTTTTTATTTGAATAACGCACGGTGATGTCATTCTGCAAGAATAAAACTAAAAAATAGTTAGTTGAAACAAAATAATTTCACGCCTAATAACATGCAAATTGATGAAAAAAATAAAGATTGAAATGCAAAATTTGAGATTTGAGCTCACGGATAGCGTTCAACCTGTCGAAATTCATATAAATACAATATTTTTGTAATATATCGCAAACATTTATTCCTTTATTTTATAACTCGTGTTTCTTGAATATCTTTTGAGATGGGGTTCAAACTATATTTTAGGGATAAATTGGTTTATGCATGAAAATATTGAGTATTTACCAAATATTGATATTGGCCTGAGTTACCTTCCTCCCACCAAAAAGAGATGGCCATAATTTTTGTGCTAGAAAGGAGCAGTCCTTGAACTGGAAAGTGGTTTTATGCCGAGATAGTACTTTGTTCTATTTCTGAGAAAAAAAATATGTGTACAGTAGAAATATTTTTTTTGTGGTGAAATTTGATTTAAAAACACGTGGTAAATAAAAATTTTATTTCAAAATCCATCACTTTCATCTCTTTGTGAAAACAATCAAAGGGTCATAATATTAATTCAACCGGTTTAAACAATTACATTGATCTGTATATTAAGGACACGTGTCATGCCTCCAGGTTTAATAATCTACCTGGACAAAACTGTTTATTATCACCTGGATTGAAGCATGAATTGCTGAATTATGTAATATTGTACGCAAAACATTTTTGGTAAAATAATTTACCTTAATTTTCATATTAACTGCATTTCATAATTTATTAGTTTATAAAAATTTAATTTTAACAGGTATATTTTTTCAGAGCGGATACCTGTTTAAAATAAAAATGTTAAAATTCTATTTTTTTTTATTAATTTAATCACAACAAGTGACCATACGTTGCCACAGTAAATACAGTCTAGCTACACCCTCTTAATGGCGGACGACCATGCTGCACCTGGCAGTCAAGTTCGATAACTGTGTAATCACCAATTTCTGAAAGCGTCTATAGAGAAATATAGTCCTATAATATAAGCCTTCGTAGGTTCATATCGTTTACATTCAACGTTTTCATCGGACTTTTGCGTTCGGCAGTCAGAAAAAATGCAAAAGTCCGATGAAAACGTTGAATGTAAACGATATTAACCTACGAAGGCTTATATTATAGGACTAAGAGAAATAGTGATTGGTAGGCGGAGAAAAAAAATGAAAATCTAAGTGAAAAAGAATTTATACATAATATGTTCAGCAATTATGTATTTTTGAAATAAGAAAACGGCAAAGCAAAAAAAATCATGTTCAGTGGTGGAATATTTACACACAAGTTAAACCATAGTTCAAAGGCCAACAATAACAGAGAAACATAGACCTATAAAGCTATAGTTTTTTTATATGTCTCTAATGGTAACAAAAATAATAAAAAAAGGCACATTTTTCTTTGTTCTTTGTGAATTTTTAAGATCTTCAGCAGAGAATCCTTGCCATTCAGGCTTGAATCAAACCCTATAGCATGTCATGATGGGATTGCAAACGCCCGACAAATGGCGGAGGAAACACTGCCATCTTAAGTTTGACCTTACGCGAGAACTTATACGCTAAACAGCAAGTGTCACGTAAGTAAATAAAAAGTATTTATTATTTGTCTACTAAATGTGAATTTTAAACTAAGTCTTATTAAGCAAACGTCAATACTCGATACATGGAAGATTATGGCATATTCTTTCTGCACCCAACGGATGAAGAATTTTAGTATAGAAATCGTCTGTCTCAATCCTCTCTAATAAGTATTATGTTTAATTATTGATAGAATATAATTTATATTAAATGTGCAGTTGATAACAGTTATAAATATTTTGAATCTTCAGCTGTTTGATCCAGTTAATGGCAATGAACTATATATTTCTTGATATATTTTTTAAGAAACACATGTTTTGGATACAGCAGATTTATATATACTTTGCGCAAAAGTCTCAACCTAAAACAGTTCCATTGAATCTTGTGTTAGGGGTCGCCATTTTTTTTCTAGGTACCAACAAGATGGACAAAAATTGTTTTATTTGATTCGTAAATGTTTGTATTTCCATGTATTGGAAGAGAAAATATTTGTCTACCAAATATGAATTTTTTAAAGTTGAAGTCTTTAAAAGCGTCAATACTTCACTACTTTGAGTTATATTCTCTCTGTACTAAGTGGTACCCACCGGATGTGGAATTTCAGTATGGAAATCATTTGTTTCAATCCTCTCTAATTAGTCTTACATATCACGATGTACGTTAATTGGTGAAAGAATATAATTTATATTAAATGTGCAGTTGATAACAGTTATAAATATTTTGAATCTTCAGCTGTTTGATCCAGTTAATGGCAGTGAACTATAAAAGATATTTTTATGTTTTTTAAGAAACACATCTTTGGGATTCAGTGGCCTTTTTATATCCTTTGCGCAAAAGTCTCAACCTTAAACACATGTTAGGGGTCGCCTCTTCTCCTTGGTGCCAGCAAGATGAAACTAGATTCCTCCGTATTTCCATGTATAGTAAGAGATCATACCTATTTTCCTCTCTATCCTTCATTTTTTTTTTATCATAAATACATTTTGTGTAAATGTTTTACCTCTAATCAAAATATCACACCTTCATTTCGACTACAAAGCATATGTTACTTTAATTAGAAGTTTAACTGAATGGACTTGATGACCTTTGTAGCCATTTATGCCTCATCAGCAGCAACAGAAAAAACACAGGGAATACTGAATTTTGAAAGTTTTATTCAGCAAAGAGAGTAACTAAGTCGATTTTCTCGAGTGTTACTGTCTTTGTTGACCTTGTTAGGGTCTTAATATCGAATTACAAAATGGTGAAAATAACAAAAAAGCGAAGTTGCTGTAAGTTTTGTTTCTGTAAGTGGTCATTTCGACAATTAATGTCTCTTCAGTGCATATCAAATCAACACATTTGGTGGACCATTAAATCCAAGATTTAAAGAAGCTAATAGAGAACAAATAACCAAAAAGACCTAAATCAGAAGCAAAAACAGCTAAGGACAGAGTTTCGCACGAGATACTCTTTAAATTTAAACAAAATTTTTAAAAATTCAGATCTTACGCTGCACAGGATGCATCCACCATTTGCGAACGAGTATTACTGATTATATGGAAGTACGTTCAGCCATTTACTTTTTAGGCCAAAGTTTTCATGGAAATAGCTGATATTTACACAATAGTAAATGACTTTGAAGGCAATATCACAAAATTTGGACTGCCCAAGGG
The DNA here is from genome assembly GCA_002080025.1 of Modiolus philippinarum. Classification (NCBI taxonomy): domain Eukaryota; kingdom Metazoa; phylum Mollusca; class Bivalvia; order Mytilida; family Modiolidae; genus Modiolus; species Modiolus philippinarum. The sequence continues at coordinate 124,569 of MJUU01026238.1, forward strand.
TTGTGATATGGACCAGGAAAACTGATCAGTTTTCCTGGTCCATATCACAACCCGAGGGCAGCCCAAATTTTGTGATATTGCCTTCAATATCATTTACTATTGTGTTAATTGCATTGAAGAATTATCAATCTGTATAATAAAACAAAATGACAGCTTATATTTTAATTCAACAATAACAATAATGTAACTTAAATGGTTCTGTTCAAAAACATTAAAATTTAATGTTAACATTTTAAAACAATAGTCATTTAAATCTAACTGTTGTTGGGTTGATTTACATAAAAGTTGAAA
>MJUU01026240.1:16015-34772 GCA_002080025.1 Modiolus philippinarum
TCGAAAAAAAAAATTAAGTTTCTGATTGCATAACATTGGATCTCTATCCATAAACTGAAATTGCACCGTGTTTTTTTAGACTGTATTCAATTTCATCCACAACTTTATTTAAAAAAATTTGAAGTTTCATAGACACAACAGCAGATCTACTTGGACCTCAGAACCCAAAAATGAACTTGTCTTGAGTTAAGTGGTAAACAACTTACAAATCAAGTTAGGGGCTGTATGTAATTTCATTCATAGGTTACTGCATGGATGGGAATGGTGCATAACTCCAGAACAACTTGTACCTCTAAACTCAAAATCAAACTTGATCTAAGCTTTGTGGAAAACAAGGAACATACAAAATTAGGAGACAGTAAGTTATTTCATTCACAAATTATCAGTGGGTTAAAAAAATTAGAACAGATAGTCAATCAAATATGACATATCACAACTTCAGACTCTTTAAAGTTGTTTCTGAACCAACTGTAAATGCCAGATGCCTGAAACAAATTTAAACCTTTAATATATATATATATATATACCGTATATATTTGATTAAAATGTTCAGAGAATTTATAGAATAAAAAGTTATCTTAGTAGAATGACAGATGGATTTATTACAAGGTGTTAAAATGTATTCTTGCTCTGGAAGTCACAATATGAGAAATAATTACACCTGTATGTTACAAAGCTACTGCAATGTATTCTTATAAGAGTGATGCAGATGTAGATAGTATTTGGCATAAAAAATCATTTAAAAGGAAAGGAAATTCTAAAAACTTTATTATACAACAAAAATCTGCAATAACATGAGAAAGATAACAATATAACAATTATATAAAAATAAAGATATTGATATTTAAATTAACATAGGACAAACTAGATACAGAAAACTGGCGTTTTCGGAAGTGCCCGCAATTTCAATCCTGAAACTTGGGGCAAAAGTCAATTTCAGGTAAGTGTGGATTCAAATTCTGTTCGACACACAAATATGTTGATACAGTAATTTGCTGGATATAGTGATTTCTTGAAGTTTTACCAAACTCTATGATTTCTTAGCTAAAATCATTTAAGCCAATAAAAGTTAATAAATCTTGATGAAAATTTGGTTAACTGTAAAAAGTCAAAGTATTGGCAAGCAGGAAGTGGACTTTTACAAACTTGAAAATTGCTTACACAATGCAACTCATGATTTCCAAGCTTCAGAACAAATTTCAAATCATTTCCTCCAGTAGAAGCCAAGAAATTTGTGACAGAAAATTTGATTTATAGTAAAAAATCAAAGTGTCGGCAAACAGGAAGTGGATGTCTGACAAACTTGAAAATTGCTTACACAATAAAACTCATCATTTCCAATCTTCAGACCAAATTTAAATCATTCCCTCCAGTAGGAGCCAAGAATTCTGTGACGGAAAATTTGATTTTTAGTAAAAAATCAAAGTATCGGCAAACAGGAAGTGGATGTCCGACAAACTTGAAAATTGCTTACACAATACAACTCATCATTTCCAAGCTTCAGACCGAATTTTCAAATCATTCCCTCCAGTAGAAGTCAAAAAATCTTTGACGAAAAAACTTGTTGATGGAAAAAATTCAAAGTATCGGCAAATAGGAAGTGGAAGTCCCATCAACTTGAAAATTGCTTACACAATACAGCTCATCGTTTGCAATCTGCAGACCAAATTTCAAATCATTCCCTCCAGTAGAAGCCAAGAAATCTTTGACAAAAAAAATTGTTGACGGAAAAAATTCAAAGTATCGGCAAACAGGAAGTGGAAGTCCCATCAACTTGAAAATTGCTTACACAATACAACTCATCATTTCCAAGCTTCAGACCAAATTTCAAATCATTCCCTCCAGTAAAAGCCAAGAAATCTTGGATGAAAAAAATTGTTGACGGATGGACAGACGGAGGGACAGACAAAGTGAAAACTATAGGGCACCCGCATCTCCATGCAGGGCCCTAATTAATGTGCATAATGTCTAGGAAAACATTGCTACAGCTACCCATCTCCCTAATCATAATCAAACCAAAACATGTTGATACAAACATTTAAAAAAATAAGAAAATTCCAGATTGTGAGTGATAAATTAATTTTCTCTAATTCCTATCCAGTTTTCACATTTCCTGAACGGTGTTTAAACATTTGTTCTTTTCTCTAGAAAGGAGAACAAGTTTCGTGATATTTCCCGCCAAATTTATTCGAAATACAAAACTCTGTGTTTTTCATCCAGTCATTAGAGAAACAGTTTCCACAACTTAAACGTTAATTATAAAATTTCTCACATCTCGTTAAATAAATTTTGAAATGTTTAAAAGCTCGGCAAGCCTGGTTTTCAAACATTGGCAAAGTTTACATAACTCGATGTGAGAAATTTCATAATCAACTTGTCCTCTATGTTGAAACTATAATTAATCTTACAGCTACCGGTAATTGTTTTCATATTTCAACTCTCATTGTTTGAAAAATTACAGTTTTTTTCAATACCTGATACAAGATCCTGATCATTGTAAAATCTTTGCAATATGTTTAAATCCTGGAGTAGTATATTTGTATAATTTCATCAATATAACCCTTGGCAACTCCCATTCTTCAAGTTTCTTCATTTTAGAGTTATGAATCAGCATGTAAAATTGGTTTGGTTATAATTAAGGGGAGGATTAGAAGTGATCATTATCTAACCAGTTATAAGGGGGTATTACTCAAAATTTTGATGTAATGTAATTTCAACACATTTTTATTTTTGCTCAGAGATACAAAAGACAAGAAATAGACTTTAAAGAATATGATACTGATAGGTCAATGTGTTTTTCCAATACAATATAGTTTTAACACAGAAACAATTGGAATCAATCAGAATGCCTCTTTAGATGATTCTTTCAAATTAACGTAGAAAAAAATCAAAAACAATCCTAAATTTTCCTCTTGATTTTAGGAATAAAGTGTAATTTTCAATACAAATTACTGGGTAAATACACATTACAATAAGAATTTTCTTACCAACAACAACTACAGAAATGCAATAACATTCGATCTTGAAGAAAAGACAGGGATAGTTTGATACATTCAAATCAATAAGGCAGTACTTTTCATTTACTATTGAGCTATAATATAAACCTAATAATTTTTTTGGCAATCAAATGTCTTTTTCAGAAATAATTTCAACAACTAACTTATAAATAAACATAACAATTAAACAATAGTCTAGTCAAACAGTATTGTGCAATAAGTTTAAAAAAATAAATATTTCCCTTTATATATTTTTATGTAAATCATCTTTATTTCAAAAACTTGTGAAGTCACAATGAAAATTATTTACAGTTTATTCTTCTTGTTTTGAAATAATTTTGTTTTGTGCTAATTTAAAATATCTATAATTTAAAACTTAAACTTTATTTACTGAAGTTACATTTTACTATATATCTTTTGTATTACGTAATGTCAAAATATGAGCTGCTCGGTAAATTTTTTTTTTTTTTTTTTTTTTGAAAACCATGGCATAATTTTTTTTTTTATATTATCAAAAGAAACTGCTCCAATTTCCACTTTTTTGGTGTAATTTTTTACAACAACAAGATGAGAAATGTTTCAAAACATGTGTGAATCTATAGGGAAATTTTCAGTTTGTTCATAAACTTACAGCACAATTCTGCAGATTTATCATAAATTAAAGTATTTTATTGTTAATCAAATGTGTGCAGCATATGAATATGTATACTGTGAAAGAACCTATATTCATGAACATCTATTTTTGTGGTTTTCATAAATATCATGCTTTCGTGAGTACTTAAATTATTTGTTTTGAATTCTATCTATCAATACTCTAGGGAAAATGCATTTTGCTGGGAACTTAATTTTTGTGGTTTAGGTGAATTTCTAAATCCATAAATAATTGGAACCCCGGCAAACAATAGAACTTTCAAAGTATTCAATATTCTGATACAAATATGTAAAAGTGACATCCTTGAGTTTAAATAATTCAGTTAATATTCACTGTACATTTTTCATTATTTGAGCAATTTCAAATATAACTGGGCAAAAGAAAACTGATTTGTCTCTGCTTACTGTATCCAAATTCACAAAACAAAAATAGAATTCAGAAGATCTTTTTTTGGCGATCAAATGTTTTTTAAACTACATTTAAGATCTTTTTTGGCAATCAAATGTTTTTTAAACTACATTAAATCGAAGCTAAATTCTTGTTATTCTTATTTAGGGCTGTTCCAGAAAAGTTGGTCTGGGAGCCTTTGAAGGCACTTCATATAAATTGCTGTGGGTGGTTGTGTTTTCTTCATTCTTTTGTATTGTACATATGGAGAAGAATTCTATGGGTGGTGGGGGTCAATAAAAAGTGCCTTCAAACCCCCATGTCAATTTTTCTGGAACAGCCCTTATATATTCTGTCTACTCGACACTAATGCAGGATTAAAAATTTAAGGCAATTGTAAATTACAGCTGTCACCCAATGACAGCCAGTTATAACCCCTGAATCAATATGGCAAGAGTAAATTTAAGTGTGTGTGGACAGAGTTCAAATGTACACAATCATATATCTCCCCCTCTTTTTTCCTGAAATTATGCAAAGAAGAATTCTCCCACCTTCTAAATTTGGACAACAACCATATTACTTCATGCAAATCTTCAGGTAGTTGGTATACTACAACTGTGTAACTTTTCATCAAAATCCAAATACCTGTTAAAGAGAACATGGGCTCACCAGGCTCGTTCCTATTTTTTTCCAGACAATATTCATAGATGAATATCTTTCCTTCAAAATTTTTGGCAGCAACCATATCACTTCATGCACATACTCAGGTGATGTACTATAACTGTTTCACATTTCATCAAAATCAAAGCAGTAGTTTAGGAGAATATGTGCTGACAAAGTTTGCCCCAACCCCCTTTTCAAGAAAATGTTCAAAGACAAATTATCTCCCCTTCAAAATTTCGAGCAGCAACAACATTACTTCATGCATATCTTCAGGTGGTGTACTACAACTGTATAATATTTCATCAAAATCCAAGCACCCCTTTAATAGAATTTGCGCTGACAACATTCCTCCCCTCCTCCTCAAGACAAATAACTCCACTTCAAAATTTCAGGTAACAGTTATATTACTTCAGGCACATCATCAGAATGTGTACTACAACTGTGTGATATTTCATCTAATTCCAAGCACTTGTTTAAGAGTACATTCGCTGACAATTTTTGTTCCCCCTTTTTTTCCAGAAAATATTAAAAGAAGAATTAAATCCCCTTCAAAATTTTGGGCAGCAACCATAATACTTCATGCACATCTTCAGGTGGTGTACTACAACTGTGTAACATTTCGTCAAAATCGAAGAAATCCAAGAAGCGATTTATGAGAACATGGACTGACAAGGTTTGCCCCCTTTTTTTTCAAGAAAATATTCAGACAAATTATCCCCCATTTAAATTTCAGACTGCAACCATATAACTCCATGCACATCTTCAGGTGGTGTACTAAACTGTGTAACATTTCACCATAATCGAAGCACCTGTTTAAGAGACATCTGCTGAAAACCCCCCCCCCCCTTTCTTTTCCAGAAAATATTAAAAGACAAATTATCTCCCTTCCTAAATATCGAGCAGCAAACACATTACTTCATTCATGTCTTCAGGTGGTGGACTATAACTGTGTAACATTTCATCAAAATCCAAGCAGCCGTATAGGAGAACGTGCTCTGACAAGATATATGGATGGATGGGCAGACAGACAGAATGAGAGACAGACGGACAGGCAAATTCCTATTTAGCCCCCAAACTTTGTTTGAGGGGGAGCATAACTAAGGATGATAGGTCATAAAATATTCATCTTAATTGACTTGCCAAGAGTGAAAGCAAATCTCTTGTAAAATTACTAGAGGTAACGAAAGTAGAATTTTGATGGCTCACACACCCAAGGGACTGATGAAAACACTTTGAGCTAGAGGGGTTATCAAGCTAGCAATGTAGAACTATGTTAAACTTGAACAAAAGAAAAGAGAAAAAAAGAACCAGAAAGGGGTTTGAGACATCAATAGTGTTCGAGTTATAGCAGGTCATGCCATTGTAGTTGTACCTGAGTTTCTGTAAATCTTTTGTTTAATAGCATTTTTACTTTTTCCACTTAATTAACATGTATTATTATAGTTTCAGAACTTATAAGAAGGATAAGTGAATCTGCACAAAATAATATACTTCCCGGTAGTTCTCTCAACAAATAACCATAGGTTTAACAGAGTACATTTAATCTACTTTATCTGACTTTGTCCTAGTATCCTGTGGTCCTATTAATAAAATGATTACACCAAGTATAGACATAAATCCTCCTATGAGACTTGGTCCAGATGAACTGTACTCTAATGCTAGTCCTGATGCAAATGGAGCTAACATTCTAGCTATAGACATCACACTTTGACCAAAACCCAGTAAAGTTCCTATTTCCTTCTGTTTTCCTCGTTGTATAGTTAAACTGGTACCTGATACTCTTGAAACAGTTGTTATAAAACTTAAAGGTGTTAAAAATATCACATAAATCCAAAATGATTTTACAAAGGATAATGTAAATAAAGTAAAAACTTGTAATATAGACATATGTAATACTAACTTAGCATCATTTCTGTAAAAATTAGCAATATATCCAACTAGAAATCCAAAAAATGCTGATACACAGCCAGAATATGATATTAAATATCCCAGAATTTTAGGTGATACTTGGAATGTCTCTTTCATAACTAAAGAAAAATTACTTCTGAATAGTATTACAGAAAATCCCATACAAAATTTAAACAAAAATAAATCCCAAAGATTTTTCCAATCTACAGAATGAAATGTTTTCAGGAATAATTTAGGACTAAAATTCAGTTCTCCAGAGGTGACATTTTTGAACGATGTGGTGGATTCACTTCTTACAATTTCTTCTTTCTGTTTGACTTCCTTCCTCTCCTCAACACATAAATAGATAAGTGCTGCAAAAAAAACAATGAAGTAGTAATGAAGAATATAAGCAATTAATTTACCCTGAACCAGACTATGACAATACAATCAGGAAAATAAAAAAAAATATTAATATACATGTACATTGCATTTGCACCAATTAATATTTCATTTGCGCCACGAACTGTACTTCATTTGTGCCAAAGTAAAAACTTTGCATTTAAGCCAAATACAGGTAAATAGTATAGATGAAAGTAAAAATGCATAAAAATATTTTATGATTTAACTTTTCAGTTCGCAAGATATTTTGCTAAACGTGTAACTGCAATATACACTTTAAGAGCACTTAATCTATTTTAAATTCGTTTCATTGTATATTCACTTATGTTCAAAGCTTCAGCAGAACAAAAACATATAGTAAATACCAGAAAAATTGTAAACAAAGCTCACAAATACATACCCGCTCCCCCATTTGATTCCAGAAGTAAAAAAAACATCACCAAAAATCAAGTCAAATCCAATTTTTAAATAGCTGGTGCACAATGACAATGTGCACTGAACATTCTGTGAAAGTTTCATTGAATTTCATCATGTGGTCTAGGAGGAGTTGTCGCCACAAAGTATGTTCCCTATGGCGGACGGAATATTTAACGAACGAACAGACACTATGATCACTATATACCACCCGCTAAAGCGGGGGTATAATAAGTGTAGAAAATTCTACATGACCAATGAAAATATCAATTCTGGATTAAATGAGCAGAAATTAATATAGATATCCCGCTTTTAAATGTTTGATCTGGATACAACAATATGATCTAAACCAACCAGTGAAATGAAAATTTTACGTATCTTATTTATACTAAATATTTAATTTTAAATGATAGATTAATTACATGTATTTTTCCACTGATTTATTAAATATTAAAATAATAATAGTATAATCAATATTGTTTTCACTTCCTATTACCTGCAAATTTACCTATAAAATGCTTACCTGAGAAATGGTGCAAATGAAATACAAGCTTGTGGCGCAAATGAAATACCCCACTTCTCAAAAATTGGCGCAAATGCAATGCGCCCCATAAAAACAACAATGGAATTGATGTTCCATTTGTTTTATCTTGCCATGTATTTATATGGATTTTGTCCTATGTAAGTTTACTCCATTACCCTTTATTTGTTAATTTAGTTTTGTTATTTGAACAGTAAGTATGTTTCTGTTCAGTATACTTATCGTGTCATTCTGATCATTGTGTATTGGCTTAACAATAGGATCAGTTTTACACACAGAATTACATCCAAGTTTAGCTGATCGCTATATGAAAGATGTGTAGTTGATACACAGATGAATATACATATTGATAATTTTTTGTGAGTGTATAAAAATAATCAAAATGAATACTAACCACTGTTGGCTATAAATACTACTCCTGCTAAACATGAGACTTTAAAAAATCCATCTGACAACTCTGCAACATGGCCACCAATCAAAGGGCCAATAATAAACCCAAAACTGGATACTGCGTTGAATGTTCCAAAAACTGAGGACTGTTGTGACTTTGGTGTTATATCAGCTAAAAGTGACTTTGTTATACTTTGAGAATGCTTAAAAAGTCCTGAAAATTCATTAAAAATGTTATTATTAAAGTAATTCTTTTGAAAGTTGTTCTTTCAACTGACTGGTTATAATTAACTGGTGTTATGCTAAACTGTGCAATATTTCGACTAGAATTACAACCAGTTAAAATTGGATACAGAAAAAATCCATCATAAAGTATCTATCTTATGTACATAAATCCAGTGCAATCTTTTTTCATGTGTTAAACTAAATAGATAGCCACTGCACAGACCAGTTGAAAATATTTTAGATTTCTGGAGCATTAAAATATTCTACCATGATGCTTTCTACCAGAAGAATGAAACAGATAAAAAAAAAACATTTCAATGCTTTTCTTTTTTTAATCCTGGCTGCAATTGCCAGTAGTTTGCAAACTTTTAACAGTGTTCTTATCCTTTCACACGTAAGGGATTTTCAATAAAAAAAACATAAATCAAATAATGCTCTAGCATAGTTTTGAATAAAAAAGAAAGAAAAATGGGAGAATCTGTCCATGGGACACAGATGCCCCAACCTCTTTACAGGTGTTAAATTTAATCCACTAAAACATCAAGGTGAATAACTACTAACAATATATAGATATTTCACACATATAAAACAGAATCTGTCTCCTGTGATAATTAAGCATAGGAACAAGTTTTGTTTTTGATAGAATGCAGAATTCTCATGATCAATCTTTATTTGAAATCATAATCTATTTTTAGCAACTGTGACCTTGTCTTGGGGGTTCCAAGCCCAAAATCAATAGGATTCTGTCTTGTGTGATTTCAGTAAGCATGTGACCATGTTTGATTTTGAACCAATGGAGGATACTTAAGTAATCATCCAGTAACCCAAATGTTTTTTGAAATTCTAGTCTATTTGTTCAACTGTGACCTTGCCCTTGAGGGTACCAACCCTGAAATTCATAGAGTTCTGACTTGTATGATAAATAGGCATGTGACAGAGTTTGGTATAATTGGATGGGAATCCAGAAACCAAAACTTTCTTGAAATTGAAATCAATTTTTAGCAATTTTGACCTTTAAGTAAAGATCACAATTGTTTTGTAACTTATAAATCTGCAGAACTACAGCAATTTCTGTATTTATTACTTATGACCATTTTATTACAAGAGGGTATCATACCCTCTGTTATCTAGAAGGCTAAAGCTGGCCCAAAAACCAACCCTTACAAAAGTTAAAATATCTAAACCTAGGAATTTTATTAAAATCTCCTATGTGCAAAATGCTGTCCTAAGTTCATTTTGATGCTATAGTTAGGCCTATTGGACTATTTGTTCTCTAGCAGCTATATCTGCACAAGTGATCAGACCAAAAAGCGTCAAAAATAATAAATGTTTTACTGTAAACCAGTGCTCTCTACTTATTGCAAATAAAGGCTATGTCAAGCACAGAAAATCCCATCGAAATCTGATCAAAAATAAAGATTTCACATATTCAGAAAAATTGCAATTCTGACCAGATTGACCCCTTTTAGCTCAGAAACGGTAAGAGCTAAGCCAAATCCACTGACATATTACCAAAAGCTTATATCAACAGGAATCCAAAGAAAAAAATCCCTTGGAAATCGAATAAAATATAAAATTTTTGTTAATCTGCAAATTTGCAATTTTGGCCCGTTTGGCCCTTTTAGCTGGGAAAGGAAACAAGTTACCAAAAATCTAATAGTGCAGCACTATGTTAATTTTTCATAAGGGATCCTCTGAAAAAAAAATGCATCAAAATGGGGCTAAAATTAAAAAAAGAATGTTTCTAGATTTGCCCCTTTTGGGCCCATTTATCTTGGGAACGGTACATACTACGCCAAATCTGTTGGCATACATCAGATTGGTAATTTCCTCAGGAGCACAATGAGAGAAACCTTATCAAAATCCAATAAATAATAAATATTCTACAGCCAAATATAAGTAAACATCTAAATTAGCCCTTTTTTTGCCCTTTTTTTTAAGTACGGACAGGCCACAAAACTCAAAACCGAGCCCAGCCTTCCTTATGTGCATGAGAACATTGTTTTAAAATTTCATAAGGATTGCTCAACTGAAACTTAAGTTATTCACCAAAAACTGAAGTGTCTGCAGACAACGACGACTGCACCATACCATAATAGGACCTCAATTTTTTTGTGGTCATATAAATATACCATAGATAAAATGTTTTTTAAAATGGAATAAAAAAGATAACAGGAAACACCTACAATGGCCGAAAAAACATAGCCACATGCCAGAAAGTAAATAGGAATTGCACAAGAAAAAACCCACAATAAAAATACAAAAGACAAACATAAACAATGATAGGAACTCGGGACAGCAATCAATAGTTTGGGTTGTTGAGATCTCTTTGGGTTTGATCTGCTGACACAAACAAATAAAACACTAAAATTTGGTTTTATTGTAGTACTTCAAACTCTCAAGAATATTACTGTGAAAGTAATATTTTGTGGGATTCCAATTTTTTGGTTGATTTAGTGGTTCGCTTAAATCATGAAACTAAGTTCTAAACGAAATGCATTTTCCCACCCAAGTTTAAATGAAGAGAATTCAAAACCATGAATTAAGGTACCCACAAAATGGTGATATAATAATGATGAAAACCATGAAAATTGATGTCCATGAATAAAAGTACTTCCACAGTATTTATTTGTACTAATCTACTGTCATTAGTCATGACTGTGGCCATATACAAAAGTCTAGCACTATGTATCATGCATAAATTTAGAATGCTGCTCTTTATCCACTTTGCCTATAAATAGAGTCTACATCAACATATAATACTCACCATTTTGCAGACGTGCAAAGACAATTATAGATAAAGTTGAGGCAATGGAAAGAGTAAAATAGCCACTTGATGTCAGCACCATGCACCACAGTAAACAGTAGCGTCTTCCAGAAACATCACTCCATTTTCCCTGTAATATGTCATATATAATTGAATATTTCCATAAACAAATTTGGATAGGCACCAGAGATAAGGGAAGTTTTGGTAAGCATAAGAACAGTCAGGTTCTTCTATTTTTGGTCTATGTCCTGACAATCATATTATTTTGATATTTCCAAAAACTAAACAAGAACTTTAATAGAAAAAAAGAAAGGAAACAGGGAAAATGTCAAAGAGACAATGACCCAAAAGGGGAATAATTACAACTCAAAGCCACCATAAGATCTTAAATGAACAGTGAGGAAACCCCACATCCAACTGCAGGTCGGAGTAAACATACATGCATCATTGAATTATTTCTTTTAGCAGTAATTTTTATATCTAAACACCTTATTCCCCCTTCTGTATTGGTTCCATTCAAATTTCTGTACAGAAAAAACAGCCATAAAAATGGATTTTTTTCATGTTTGCCCCTAATTATTTTGATTGTTGATATGAAAAAGAAAGGAAAAGGGGTAAATGTCAAGGAGACAACATCCAATATCCAGGTTAAAACGACCAAAAACAGAGGGGTCACCATATGGTCTTCAACACAGTGAGGAACCTCACAACATATGGTAAGCCCTAAATGGCCCCGAAAAGGTAAAAAAGTGAATAAATCAATGGAAACAAACCACATCCAATAAACCAAATATCAAAAACTAAAATTTATAAGAAGACAAGGACAAGCCAATGACCAACATATTCCTGACTTGGGACAGGCGCAAAAATTGCGGTGGGGTTAAACTCGTTTTCTTGGATAATCACATAAACTTACATATAAAAATTTATTTGTAACCACATATTAACTTAATTTAAAATTTTATTACTAACCATATTGCTGTTCTACTTGAATAAATGGGGTTCAACCTTCTTCTTATTTCTTCCATCTGTATTTTTTTCAGAAAGGATAAGGAAAACAGTGTAAAGGATATTCCATATGTTATTTCTAGTAATAAATATAGATTACACCACAAGATCCCGTTCATTACCATATTTTATCCACTAGAGATAGCTAAATTTAAAAAATTCAAATGTGAGGCTTGTCGAGCATTTTAAAATCTTAATATTTATCTATCGAGAGTAGATAAAATATGGTAGTAATCGAGATAAAGTGGTTTAATCTTTTTCTCTGATGAAAAATGATACACTCCGAGAATTGTATTCCGAATAGATTTGGAGGAAAATAGCACGGGGCTTTATTCAACATACGTTGAATATGAAAATTTATCTAATGGGTCAGAACAGCTGGTTTAATCTTCACATATCATTAGAGAAAAACTTATTAATTTGCTTTAATTTGTTTAAGAGGAAATGGTGAAAATGCATTTTTCCTATTGTGCATTTGAATTTCACTCTGAATGGAGCCATGTGCGAGGGTTGTCCATAAAGTTCGTGGACAAGGATAAATAAAAAGAAAAGCAGCGTTTTACATATTTAGATTTTGCATATTCGTAAGCCTTAAGCTTATAAGAATTTGGATATATAAAAGTTGATCCAATTATGCCTGCAAAATTGTAAATGTGTCTTTGTAAATAGCCCCGGAATAGTCACCCGGAGCAACACGAATATTACACGTCAGATGTAGTGTCTAACATTCAGTGAATAGTGAAATGAAAATTACATTGCAATCTTTATATTATGTCTAACATTTCAACATCTAAAGATTTGAAATGACAAATTAACGGAGGTTTTAATGTCTCAAGGCAAAATCAGAAATTTTAGCAAACCTGACGTTTTTCGATAACGCGGAGCAGTGACTTGACTCTAGTTTTGCCCAGACATCGGGAAACACCCACAATACCAACATATTCCCGAAATATTTAGAAAGGGAATGGCAAAGTGTGTTTTGCATTACAATTCAAGTGGTACAGAAATTTTTGGACACAAGAACCAGTTTAAAGAATGGATAAAAATATGTAAAACTAACCAACTTTCATATATATCAAATTGTATAAGTTCCACGGTGTCAATGAACATGATTTCCAACTATCAGTCAATGAAGTTTGCAAGTTGTTCAGTATTGATAACTTTTCCGTACAAGAAATTACATCAAATGCCCTTAATATTTTTAAGACAAAAACTGCAAAAATTCCGAATTTGTTGAATTGCGAGTTCATTATAAAATATTAAATTCAAAGATAAGGACGTCAGACAACTTCAACATTTTTCATGTTGGTGCTCCGGGTGTATAACATTAGTCTGTTTTGTTTTGACAGAAAAGTAATTAATAGTGCTTTGATAGTGATGACATTTTGCATACTTTTGCATTTAAACACATTGTAAATGAAAATATTAGTTTCATATACATTCTCGTTACTCAGCAATTTTTATTATGGCAGATTTCCTGGCCCAATAACGTATTATATTTGCAATTCTTCAATGAACATATTAATATTCCTCAAGTAACACCTATAACAACTCCTTCAAAACTCCTATCTTTTCTTTGTCAATCAACCAATCAAGATTCTTTAGAATTCTTTTGTATACTAATTTGTCATTACTGGAGTATCAAGGTAAACCCCTTCAGGCAGTACAGATTGGTATACAATAGAATTTCTATAGAATCTTGATTAATTTAGTTGATTGGCAAATAAAAGACAGGAGTTTAGAAGGACTTGTTATATGTGTTACTTTAGGAATATTGGTATGTTCATGGAAGAATTGCAAATATAATACGTTAAAGAGCCAGGAAACCCGCCATAAGACTGTCCATGAACTTTACGGACAACCCTCATATATTGTTTTGGGGAGGGGGATTTGTTGTTTATGAATAATTGGGTAGTCCACCTAATATTGCAAATATGGATATGTCCAACACATAACACACTTCAGGCAAAAAACAGAAATCTGTCATTTTCATCATAAACTAATAAAGCTTTATTTAATTTTATGTACAGGTAACCTTATCACCTTATATCAAAATCTTGAATATCTTGTGTCTTACATTATTTCATATAATCTAAGAATATATGAAATCAGCATCCTATAGAATTTGGTAAACATCATTATTAAAATGAAAAGCAATAGATCCTGTTGAAAAAAAAAATAGAAAAGTCATATGATGGCATTATATATTTATTTGAACAAGTAGTGTAGGTCAGCTTCTGGTGTTGTACACCCCCTTCATTTGCAAGCAAAATATAATCTTAACATAAACTTACAAATAAAGGACTGGAAAACAGCTGGATTGCACCATACAGAGAACCTTGAAAATAAATCAAAGAAACTGATTATGTATATATGATTATTATCTCCCGAAGTTTTGCATGAAGATGATGCAATGAGATGGGTAAACTTTTTATGATTGTCTAATTACAAAGGTATGATCAGATTTGTACAAAATTTTCTGGTAAAGTATATCTGAGTACAATATATATTGTTTATTCCAACTTCTGTACATTGTTGTGTATTTGAAAAATACAGCAGAAAGTACAGTTGACATATTCATTACTTCAGTAAATTCATTGGATATCATGTTCATCATAGTTTAACAACTAGGTTTTTTATGTTGTTTTAGTAAGAAGCTTTTTATAGCAGATTCCTTGGATCATTGACATATTATCTTTGCAATTCATCAATGAACACACTTATATTCCTCTAGTTACTACTCCTTCAAAACTCCTGTCTTTTGTATGTTTATCAAACAATCAAGGTCCTATAGAATACTATTGTGCACTAATTTTTATGGCCTGAAGGGGTTTACCTTCAAGTTGTTACTTCAATGATGATGCATTGAAAAATTGCAATAATATTAATGGTCAAGGAAATGAGCCATGATTGTGCAACAACAGCTTTAATAGAATTTGTTCTATTTTTTCATATTTAACAAAATCATCAGAAATGCCCCAAATGACCTCAAGAGTGACACTGCAAAAGATTAATATTTCCACAATGAATTTTCTTGAAAATAGAGCTGTCGCCGAATGGCAACAAATTATGCCCCCGCTCATTGAACCCTGAATCAATATGGCAAGTGCATATTTAAGTGTGTGTTGACACAATACATGTGTTGATTTATATGGACACAATGATATGCCTCCCCTTTTTCCAAAATATATAAAAGGGAAATTCTGAGCCCTAAAATCAATTCTATGGGTGCTAGGCAATCTTCCTGTAAAGTTTCATTCATTTTGAGGCACTTTGAATTTTCCCGCCTTTTTCCAGTTTCCATGGCAACGGCAGCCATTTTGAAAATCCTGAGACCCAAAATCATTTCTATGAGTGCTAGACATCCTTCTAGACGGACGGACAAGGGTAAAACAATACGCCCCCGACTTTTCGTCGCGGAAGCATAATAAACTTTAAAATATAAGTACCAGCAAATATATATAGAATAATGAAAGATTTGTTTCTGATACAAACAATATTGGTGACAATAATGTTCTAGCCCATTGGTGGAGGAGACCATTATTGGAGACAATATTGGAGCATCAGAAACAAAACTTCTATTATTCTTTTTATTGGTAATTAAATAAATCATTTCATAGAACTAATTTTTGAAAAATGAAAATCCGTTTTTCAAGAAAGCAGGGAAATTGACATTTGATTAGTAAATATAGAATCTATCCTTTCAAGTTGTTGATTATCATAGTTAAACTTTAAAAGTTCGAGCTTTAGCGAGAACTTTTATGCTTTACCCTTGAGACAGTAGAATTATGATAATCAACGGCTTGCAAATGATAGATTTTACATGTATTTCTCTAATTCTAATAATGACATTTTCTTGTGTTTTAGTTTCTACCCCATCGCAGACCACTACAATCATGGTCCTGATATGAAATTTACATTGCATGAAAATCAACAAAAGCAAATTCATCATATGTGATTCAAGATATATAAACAATGAATGCTTTTAGTAAATATATTTTACATTGATTTACTCGAAATAAATTTATTTAAAGTATTTTGCTATTTGAAGAAAGTTCATGACCTTTTCAATATCCAATGAAATTGCGAGATCAATTAACCCACATGTTGGAGAACACTTTGATCTCCCATGTTTAGAAATTGACGAGAACAGCATAAGAATTAGAGAAAAGAATTTTTACAATCGAAACATTTTTTGTAGATGTATATATCTTTGTTTTCATTGATGCACTAATTTACAAAGTAGGGAAGTCCAAAATACTTATATATTGCCAATATTATTTCTTATTCAGGCAATAGCAAATACTAAAAATATTTGCCTCAAGAGATCAAAAGAAACTTATACAAATTATCGATAAATAGTTTTCCTTCCACTGATGAAATTTAATCACACTAAATCAGCAACTGTTTCCTGAAATAACTGACTAATTTCTGTGTGCTCTTGAATTTTTTATGCATATATATATATATAAATGAGGGGGGGGGCAGGACCTTTTTCGGGATGTCGGGATTGGATGTTTTTAAGCCAGGGGTTTCGGGATTTTTATGATTTAAGCCCGGGATTTCGGGAAATTTATTCAACGGGAATCGGGATTTCATCAGTCTTTAAGTTTCTTTGAAGTTCGGGATTTTGGATTTAGAAAAAATAAAGTCGGGATTCGGGGATCAGACCCCCTCCTGCCCCCCTCATTAATAGAAATGCATGTCTGGTAAGTTTTGAAAGATGCTGACATGACATATACATGTATGCAGTAGTGTTTGACATTGCTATGGGTTATTTTTATACAAGTAATTTGTTGTTTGCAATGGTAAACAAGAGCTTTCGCCAAATGGCAACCAGTGATACCCCCACTCACTGAATGCTGAATCAATATAAGCGTGTGTGGACACAATACAAGTATGGGCACAGTGATATAATCCTTAAGAATAATTAGAGAATAGTAACCCACTAATCATATAGAGGCTGCATACCAATTTTGAAATCAATCCCTCTTACAGAAGCTGAGAAAACTGACAAAAAATTGTGTTTCGCTATATTTCGTAACTAAGTCCACATTTCATAAAACAAGACGTACATGTCCGACAGCACTCATAATAAAACGTTCCTTACTACTAATCATATTGAGGCTGCATACCAATTTTGAAATCAATCCTTCTAACAGAAGCTGAGAAAACTGACAAAAAAATTGTATTTTGCTATATTTCGTAACTAGGTCCACATTTCATAAAACAAGACATACACATATGACATGACTCAAAACAGGATGTTCCTTACAACTAACCATATTGAGGCTGCTTACCAATTTTGAAATCATTCCCTCTTACAGAAGCTCAGAAAACTGTGACGAAAAAATCATGTTTCGCTATACTTCGTACTCAGTCCACAATTCATTTGACAGGAAGTACACATCTGACACGACTCAAAATAAGATGTTCCATACATCTGACCATATAGAGGCTGCATACCAATTTTGAAATCAATATCTTTCATAGAAATTGAGAAAACTGTGACAAAAAAATTAAGTTTCACTTCATTTCGTATTTAAACAGGAAGTGCACATTGGACAAGAATAATACATTCCTTAAAACTAATCATATTGAGGCTGCATACCAATTTTGAGATCAATCCAACTTATAAAAGCTGAGAAAACAGCGACAAAAAATTAATGTTTTGCTACAATTCTTAAATAAGTCCACATTTCGTTAAACAGGAAGTACACATCCAACAGGACTCAAAATAGGATGTTCCTTAAAACACATCATACAGAGGCTGCATACCAATTTTCAAATCAATCCCTCCACTAAAAGCTGAGAAAATTGTGACAGAAATAAATTTTCAGCCGAACGGACGAGCGGACGGACAGACAGAAAAGGTGAATGCAGTATATCCCACTCTCTAATGAGTGGGGGTATAATATCTGTGTATATACTCAATAGTGACACAACACAAAATGCTCTACTTCTTAGCCTATGTATATACTCAACAGTGACACAACAGAAAAAGCTCTACTTCTTTGCCTATGTATATACTCAACAGTGATACAACAGAAAAAAGCTCTACTTCTTAGCCTATGTATATACTCAACAGTGATACAACAGAAAAAAGCTCTACTTCTTTGCCAATGTATATACTCAACAGCAATACAACACAAAAGCTCTACTTCTTAGCCTATGTATATACTCAACAGTGACACAACACAAAAAGCTCTACTTCTTTGCCTAAATTAACTTATACAGATAGCCTAATTAGTCATAAACAACAAATTCAAAACTGATTCTTTTTTAGTGAAAAACTAAAAATTCGTCAAACAGGAAGTACACATCCTACAGGACTCAAAATAAGAAGTTCCTTACAACTAACCATATAGAGGCTGCATACCAATTTTGAAATCAATCCCTCTTGTAGAAGCTGAGAAAAATGCGAC
>MJUU01026246.1:5856-22693 GCA_002080025.1 Modiolus philippinarum
GTGTTTTCAGAGTAGAAGATGAAAATGTGATTTTTCCCACAGGGTCCAATGTTAAACCTAAGTTCCGTGCTGGCGGCCATGTTTTTTATCGGATCTGAACGAAATGAGCAACCTTAGTAAAGGACCTTCCATACATCATTCCTGTAAAGTTTGATTCAATTTGCTTCAGTGGTTTCAGAGGAGAAGATGAAAATGTGAAAAGTTTAACGGAAGACGGATGCCGGACGCTGGACGACGGATGCCAAGTGATGGCAATAGCTCACACTGACCCTTTGGGTCAGGTGAGCTAAAAATCACATAAACTACTGTTTTTCGGAAAATGTAGGATTTTTTGTGGCAACTGCCAAAGATAGAGTTATTTTCTAACGTAGCCTATCGAATCACATAATTCAAAATTCAGATGTAGCTGTACAAAGATCACGGTAAGGGATAAGTAATCAGCAACAACTGAGACAGCAACCGCAAAGTCTAATTTTTTTCCGTTACTACTAATTTCAAATTTTTGTAATTGTTTAGGCAGAAAATAAATAAATAAATAGATTAATGAAAAGAAGATTGACCTGTTTTGCGTTACTATCTGACATTCGATATTATCAGCATTAGTGAATATTTTCACGCTCCAGCAACGAATGAATTATTAATACATATAAATGCATTTTTTATGAAAAATATATTGTAAATCAACTCTATTTCTGTCATCTTGTATTTGTATATTATTATTGTACAAATGTAATTATGTTCACCAACACACTTTTTTGGGGTGTCAATAACTTAAAAATTAGAAATGATGAAAAGTCAGAATTAAAAAAAGGGAGGTAATAAAACTAAGGGAGGTCATTAATTTAATATGAAGAAGTATTCACTATTACTAAAAGTTTTTTTGCAATGTCCAGTAAAAATAAAATCTTAGATGAAAAAAAAAATACATGTGTGTATTCTGATTTTTAGTAAATTATTGATTTCAGCAGTACATATTACCTGAAGTATAAGGGGAACCCCTGCTCCAATTTTTTTTTGAATGGTGTTCTGAAATGGGTTGTAATGGATAGTGGAGCTTTCGGTTGCAAGGGAAACCAAACCAGAACACTGAATCTTTGAAAAAAAATGTTCTGCTACATATTTTTTGTCACAATATAAATTAGATTATAAGGGGAACCCCTGCCATTTTTTTTTATGAAAGGGGGACTCAGAATGTTTTGATTTCAGCAATACATATTACTTGGATTACAATGGGGACCCCTGCCCAAATTTTTTTTGAATGGTGGTCTGAAATGTGTTTTAATGGATAGTGGAGCTTTCAGTTTCCATGGAAACAAAACCAGAACACTGAATCTTAGAAACTAGAGGCTCAGAGACTGAGCCTGTATCGCTCACCTGACAAAATGCCTCTATGCCATGCATGACCAATTATTACCAATGGGGTCTACCGGTAATATTTAGCTAAGTTCTTCATTAGCACCTGTGTTTTTGTCTTATCCTATTGGAATGAGTAATTTTTGCAATGGACCTTCTATACATTTAGTTAAATTTGCTTGAACAGTTTCTGAGAAGATAATTTGATGAAAAGGATGGCTTTCTAACTGGGCTCCAATGTTAAACTATGTTCTGCAGTTGGGGCCACGTTTTTTTACCGGATCAAAATGAAATGAGTAGTTTTTGTTAAGTACTTTCCGTACATCATTCCTCTAGAGTTTGGTTGAATTTGCTACAGTGGTTTCAGAGGAGAAGATAAAAATGTGATTTTTCCCATAGGTTCCAATGTTTAACCTTAAAGTTCCACGCTGGCAGCCATGTTGTCTATCGGATCAGAACAAAATGAGCAATCTTCATAAAGGACCTTAAGTGCATCATTCATGTAAAGTTTAGTTGAATTTGGTTCAGTGGTTTCAGAGGAGAAGATGAAAATGTGATTTTCCCATAGGGTCCAATGTTAAACTAAGTTCCGCACTGGCGGCACTAGCGGTCATGTTTTTTATCGGATCGGACCAAATGAGTATTCTTTGTCAAGGACCTTTAGTACATCATTCCTGTAAAGTATGGTTGAATTTGCTTCAGTGGTTTCAGAGGAAAAGATGAAAATGTGATTTTTCCCATAGGGTCCAATGTTAAACCTAATTAAGTTCCGCGCTGGCAGCCATGTTTTTTATCAGATCGGTACGAAAGGAGCAATCTTTGTAAAGGACCTTTAGTACATCATCCCTGTAAAGTTTGGTTGAATTTGCTTCAGCGGTTTCAGAGGAGATGATGAAAATGTGATTTTCCCATAGGGTCCAATGTTAAACTAAGTTCCTTGCTGGCGGCCATGTTTTTTATCGGATCAGAACGAAATGAGCAATTTTTGTAAAGGACCTTTAGTACATCATTCCTGTAAAGTATGGTTGAATTTGCTTCAGTGGTTTCAGAGCAGAAGATAAAAGTGTGATTTTCCCATAGGGTCCAATGTTAAACTAAGCTCCGTGCTGGCGGCCATGTTTTTTGTCGGATCGGAACGAAATAAGCAATCATTGTTAAGGACCTTTAGTACATCATTCCTGTAAAGTTTGATTGAATTTGCTTCAGTGGTTTCAGAGCAGAGGATGAAAATGTGATTTTTCCCATAGGGTCCAATGTTAAACCTAAGTTCTGCGCTGGCGGCCATGTTTTTTATCAGATCAGTACGAAATGAGCAATCTTTGTAAACGACCTTTAATACCTCATCCCTGTAAAGTTTGGTTGAATTTGCTTCAGCGGTTTCAGGAGATGATTAAAATGTGATTTTCCCTTAGGGTCCAATGTTAAACTAAGTTCCATGCTGGCGGCCATGTTGTTTATCAAATCGAAAAAAAATTAGCATTCTTTGTCAAGGACCTTTAGTACATCTTTCCTGTAAAGTTTGGTCGAATTTGCTTCAGTGGTTTCAGAGCAGAGGATGAAAATGTGATTTTTCCCATAGGGTCCTATGTTAACCTAAGTTTCGTGCTGGCGGCCATGTTTTTTATCGGATCGGAATGAAATGAGCAATCTTTGTAAAGGACCTTTAGTACATCATTCCTGTAAAGTATGGTTGAATTTGCTTCAGTGGTTTCAGAGCAGAAGATGAAAGTGTGATTTTCCCATAGGGTCCAATGTTAAACAAAGTACCGTGCTGGCGGCCATGATTTTTGTCGGATCAGAATGAAATGAGCAATCATTGTTAAGGATTTTTAGTACATCATTCCTGTAAAATTTGGTTGAATTTGCTTCAGTGGTTTCAGAGCAGAGGATGAAAATGTGATTTTTCCCATAGGGTCCAATGTTAAACCTAAGTTCCGTGCTGGCGGCCATGTTTTTTATCAGATCTGAACGAAATGAGCAATCTTTGTAAAGGACCTTAAGTACACAATTCCTGTAAAGTTTGGTTGAATTTGCTTCAGTGGTTTCAGAGGAGAAGATGATTATGTGAAAAGTTAACAGACGATGGATGGACGGACGACGGATGCCAAGTGATGGCAAACGCTCACACTGACCCTTCGGGTCAGGTGAGCTAAAAAAAGAGTTCTGCTACATATTTTCCGTCAAAATATAAACTAGATTATAAGGGGAACCCCTGCCAATTTTTTTTTATGAAAGGGGGACTCTGAATGTTTTGATTTTAGCAATACATATTACCTGGATTATAAGGGGAACCCCTGCCCAATTTTTTTTTGAATGGTGGTCTGAAATGTGTTTTAATCGACAGTGGAGCTTTCAGTTGCCATGGAAACCAAACCAGAAGATTGAATCTTAGAAAAACAGTTGTAATAATGTGCATCCAATCCAATTGTTCTTTTTGACAATAAAATAAGTAAATTAACAAATTCAAAATGTACTATAAGCCTAAGATATTTTAGTCAAATGCCGGTGAAAATTGATTCAGACATGCGTTGCTGTCCAGTGTGAAATAATACTCTATCAACCGTTTGCACATTAAATAAAAATGTTCCTTTGTGCATATGATTATAGCATCGTTTGTACATAATTTTGAGTGTTCGTTTGTTTGCACGATAAGAGCGTTCGTTTGTCTGCTCGCACCATAAGAGTGTTCGTTCATGTACACGATATGAATCGTTCGTTCAGACGATACTGTCATGCGTATAGCCTTTTGTTCGTTCATTGTGCGTTCGTGTATCATTTATCATGCGTTCATGCATCGTTTTTCGTTGGTTTGTATATTGTTCGTGCAGGTAAGATATACGAATCAGAGGGTGTACGAAACAAAGAATCTTAAAATGTTTCTTACCAAATTACTACAGCTTAAGTTTAACAAATTGCTTTTCAAAGAATAGGGTACAAACATGTTGAGAGAGGGGATGGTAAAAAGGAGACAAGGGATTCCAATTAACAAGGAAAATGGAAAAATAATAAAAAAAAACAAAACAAAACAAAAACTAGACTTTCAGTTGCAAGCAATAGCTTATGTGCATGGCCCTTGCAACCAATTTGATGAATCCATCTTGTTCCCAGCATCAAAATCTACCTAGAATTCATTTTTTGTAACTAAGTAAAAAACATGCAATTCAAGCAAATAAACTGTCATTTTCTGACAAAATTACACTATAAAATATATAAAATAACCTATAAATACTGTCATCATGCTTTAGTTTCCATGTCTCTGGTAGACTTCATTTCCTACGGTTAAAACCTTTCAAATTCAGTCAGCATGCATAGATCCATCAATCTATCAACTTAAAGATCTTTGGTTAAGGAAATAAATTTGTAAAAGAGCAATTTAACATCTAAATTTATATGGTTTGATTTCAAGGAAATGGTAAAAAGCTATTATCTAACTCTTCATTATCATATCTATCTTAAAAACCTCATCTTGTTAAGTTTGAAGAGAGCCATTATTAAGGTTAATGGAAAAATTTAATAAGATTTCTTAAGAGACTGTCTAATAGAATTGCAGCCTTAAAGGAAATACATACAAAAACCAATTGCCACATGCTAAAAGCATGCATTAAAACTAATCTGAAGAATAAATTTGACAAAAATCTCCTTCAAACTTTAACTCAAGAGTCTCCTTATAAGCGTTATTATTATATATATAAGTTAAATAAGAGTGCAGGATCACATTAACCTAAATAACAATTCTGAATGCAATAGATGAGATAAATAATCCAAAATAAAAAGCAATAGGAAGCTAAGCATATATGACCCCAAGACAATAATCAGCTGTTCATTCAGATAACTGTGGACACAAAAAGAATGTGGACATAGCAAATAGAAACTACTGCACCCTTGGCCCCTTACAGCTTGATAACAGATCTGCTAAAAACAATTTGAGTGGAATCTTTCAAAAACCTTATCTCAAGAAATCATGAGAACACATTCACATTTAAGTCCAATCAATACAAGAGCATTTCAAAACTGGTGTTGTCAGAAGAACCCTCCATTTCAATCTTGAAACTCTGGGCAAAGGTAAAATTAAGATATAAAGCTTGGATTCAAATTCTGTGCGACACACTAATGAGTTGATCCAGTAATGATCCACACAGTGATTTCCTGATGCTTTAAAAAACATATAATTTCTTACCGTTAGACTTAAGATCAAATTATTCCCACTGCTAAAGTTAAAGAAATCTTGGACGAAAATTTAGTTCATAGTTAAAAAAATCAAATTTCAGCAAATAGGAAGTAGTTGTGTGAAAGATCTGAAAATGGCTCACACAATACAACTCATCATTTCCAATATTCAGACCAAATTTCAAATCATTCCAACTGATACTAGCCAAGAAATCTTTGACACAAATTTTGTTTTAAGTAAATAATCAGAGTATCAGAAAACAGGAAGTATTCATGCTGCAAACCTGAAAATCATTTACATAATACACTGATCATTTATTAGCTTCAGACTTAATTTCAAATGATTCCCTCCTGTACAAGTCAAGAAATCTTGGACAAAAGTTTGTTTAGTAGTAAAAAAAAGGTATCTGCAACTAGGAAGTGGGAATAGACAAACTTGAAAATGGCTTACACAATATAACTCATAATTTCCAAGCTTCAGACCAAATTTCAAATCAGTCCCTCTAGTACAAGTCAGAAATCTGTAATGACATTAAAAGTTGGTTTGTAGTTAAAAATCAAAGTATCTGCAACAGGAAATGAGCGCTGGACAAACTTGAAGATGGCTTACACAATACAAGTCATCATTTCCAAGCTTTACACCAAATCTCAAATCATTCCCACTTATAGAGGCCAAGAAATCTTTGACGGAAAAAATTGTTGACAGACAGGTTATGACAAACAAATAAAACTAGGTCGCTTGGGACCAGAATGACTTAAAATTTAAGAAGCTTAGTAGGGCTGGAACATCACCTTCCAATATGTCCCTTTATTAAGTACATGTAAGTTTTGTAATATTTATTTGGTTCATCATAACAAATACAAATTGAATCTCTAATTTTCTGTTGTTTCTCCTAAGATAGTGATATTGTCAAAATGTCTGTCTGAATCATATCTGATTTTAATTATACAATCAAAATTTAAAATTTCATCTAAAGGAATCTAAAATTAAAGTTTTGATCAATATAAATGATTTATTCAGTATAGGAACCTGGTAGGAAGGTTTGTTTTTACTGTATCAGTTAATAGATTTTGCATAACAACTTGCGTCATTTCTACAGAAATCATGGTTTCTTCATTTAATTGAAACAACAATAACAAACATTTGTGTTTTTCCCGCTGGTAAGCAGGGATTTGTTTTCTATCTATATGCTCATCCTTTAGAAGTCTGTTTGTTTTTACATAACCATATAACATCTTTTTTTTTCATATTCCTATGACACTACAGTTTGACTGATTTTTATTTCATGAATTTGACTGTTTATATAACCCTAAGACTTTTTACACACTACACTGACTGATTGAACACTTTAAACAATACAAACAAAACTGACCTATTTATCATTTTTATCCTGAAAAATTTGTTATGACTGATTTTTAACATTTAATCCTGTAAAACTAATTTTGACTGATTTAACATTTTATCCGTGATACCTTACATTGACTGATTACGGTAAACATTTCATCCTGGACACCTCACATTGGCTGATTCAACATTTATCCTGGATGCAAAATACTGAATGAATTAACATTTTATATCGGACCTCTTATACTAAAACTAATTTAAATATTTTATTCTGGACACCTTATACATTGACTGAATTAACATTTTATGCTTGACACCTTAATATTGACTGAAATAAAATTTTATCCTGGACACCTAATATTGGCTGATTTAGCATTTTATCCTAGACACCTAATACCGACTAATTTAATATTTTATCCTGCACACATATAATATTGACCAAATTAACATTAAATTTATCCTGGACACTTAATATTGGCTGATTTTAGCCTGAACAGCTAATAATGACTGATTTAACATTCTATCATGAACAGCTAATATTGACTGATTTAACTTTTTATCCTCAACAGCTAATATTGACTGATTTAACTTTTTATCTTGAACAGCTAATATTGACTGTCATTTAACATTTTATTCTAGACACTTATATTGACTATTTAATATTTTTATTCTGGACATCTATTATTGACTGCTTTTTAACATTTTATCTTGGAAAATTTTACATTTTATCCTGCACAACTAATATTAACTGATTAAACATTTATACCTAAGACACATAATACTAGTTTAATATTTTATCCTGCACACCTATAATATTGACCAAATTAACATTAAATTTATCCTTGACACCTAATATTGCCTGAACAGCTGATAATGACTGATTTAACATTCTATCATGAACAGCTAATATTGACTGATTTAACTTTTTATCCTCAACAGCTAATATTGACTGATTTAACTTTTTATCTTGAACAGCTAATATTGACTAACATTTAACATTTTATTCTAGACACTTATATTGACTATTTAATATTTGTATTCTGGACACCTATTATTGACTGCTTTTTAACATTTTATCCTGGACAATTTTACATTTTATCCTGCACAAATAATATTAACTGATTAAACATTTATACTAGACACATAATACTGACTGATTTAAGGTAGATCGACACTAATACACGGCGCATTCGATTGGCGCATTTGTGTAACACGAGTCAGATGTGGAATTGACTTTCAAGCCGGAATATTACTGTATTGGCCTATTCATTGTGACATCATAATAGATTGGCATACACTTTCCTGCGAATTAGCTCCCTTTTCCTGTAAATAATGTCTATTTCGTAAACTATGTAAATAACTTTCTTAATCGAACGGTGACATGTAGATTTTTTCAGTGTAACAGATAGCTTATTAAGTGTATATCTCTGAAATATCAAAAAGTTAAAAAAAATCTATCTGATATTTATTTCATAAGAAAGATAAACAATAAGCATGTTCTCACAGTTCCCTAAATATTCTTTGTAAATATTGCTGAAAAATACTGAATTTGGCCTGATTTTCAAAGCCAGATAACAGGAAAAGATAATCGGTGACATATCATTTTTATTTTATTTTTGGAACATATAGGTTAAGACCTTCAAAATATCTTAAAAGAACAAATTCTGTCTGATATTTTTATTAGGATCGAACTACCTTAATAGTTTATCCTGGACACCTAAACTGACTGATTTAACATTTTATGCTAGACACCTAAACTGACTGAATGATTTAACATTTTGTCCTGGAGATTCAACATTTTATCATGGACAGCTGATATTATAAACATACTGCCTGCAGTGGAGGATGTTATGGTAGATTACCACACGAAGAAAAAATATCACATGAAGAAAAATATCACCTGAGACAGAGTCGAGGGTGATATTTTCTCTTCACGTGATATTTTTTCTAAGTGTTGTTATCTACTATAACACCCTCCACTGAAGGCAGTATGTTTTTTATTATACTGAATGCCTTCCTTTTAATTTTTTTAATTTAACATTATTTTATTTGTAAAAGTTACAAAATGAACAAATATGACAATACAAAATAAACAGGATTCGGAAACAAGTGTCATTCTTATATTAATCCGTCTCCTGGATGCCTTCCTTTTACCTTATTACTGAATAAATAATATGGTTTCTCTTGAAAAAGTTAAGTGTTTAAGTCAAGAATATAATATGAATTACAACATTTTGTAAACTAATATTTGCAAATTCATAGCAGAAGATCAAAACGGGAAAATGCTAAAATGAAAAGTGAAAATAAAGTTATTCTTAGAAACAAGTGGTATAATGCTGTGATTTAAGATTTCATTATACTGTTGACTGAACAAGAGTTTGCATGTTTTGGATAATTGCAACATTTAGGTTAACATTTGGAAACCCTTCAAACACAGTCAAAACATTTTTTTCTGCAAGATACTCATGGAACATAGGCACTTGTTTCATAAAAAAAAATGTCAGTCCCTCCCTCCCTTCTTCCAGAGAGGGAGGGACTGACATTTTATATAAACAGAAGAAAGGAAGGGACTGGCACTTTTTTATGAAACAAGTATTGATTGTTCTGTCTCCGGCGACAGCACGTTTGTTTTGTAGAGTTGCTGTCTTTCGTATCTAAAGATTCAAAAGCTGTCTCTAGAGATACCTCAGCAAATACCGTAATGTATGTTAAGGTGTCTGCAGGGTATTAATTTCCTATTATAGAATTTTGTGAAATTTTCTGTGTAGAAACGTAATTGTATTAATGTTCAAAATGTAAAATAAAATTTGGGGGTCACCGTGCATTTAAGCGCAAAATCTGTAATTTAAAATTTCAGGATTTTACATAGAAATGATAGGGAAAATGATCATATGAGAAGATAGTTTGAAAAATCTATTATAGAATTTTTTCATACTTTGCATGTGTTTAATCATCATTATGTAATTTACATATAAAAAATAAAAATTAGGGGTCACCGATGAAATAAGAGAGAAAAATTGCAAAATGTTAATTTCTCTAGTGATATCTTTGTTAAAATATTTTATCAAATTATCTCCCTTGAATAATTTCTGTGTTCTGTAAATCCAGCAACAGATTTAAAGCTCATAAGTTTTAGCTCACGTTTTTGTAATGAAAATGTTATAAAAATTATTAGGAATATAAATTAAAAATACATTTGAACTTTCTTTTCATTTTAAATAAGTTCTTTGTTAAATTTCTTAATGAATGAAACCTAAATGAACAATTATTAGACAAAAATGGCGGAATAATACCACTGAGACACCTTAATGACAGAAATTTACATAAATCATGAAAACCAAAAACTTCCTACTTTGGCTCAGGTCAGTAAATAGAACTAAAAACTAATCGGTAAATTTCGGTCGGAGAGGGTGATATTTTCTGAGTTCGGCAAACTTCGTTCTCAGCATGTGATATTTTCATTGCTATGCAAAAATATCACATGTTGCTAGGAGAGGCATGTGATGTTTTGGTTGCTTTGCAAAAATATCACATGTTGCTAGGGGAAGGCGGAGCAAACAAACAATACTGCAAAATATCATATTCAGGAGAACCAATGAAATGACTGGATTATATCAGAAATTTGAATGAAGTATAATAATAAGTGATTCACATTTGTCATTTACACCTAATATTGACTGATTTAACACTTAATCCTGGACCCCAAATCTTTAACATTTTATCCTGGAGATCTACTGCAGATTTGGTGTACATTTTACCAGGATATCTAAGACTGACAGATTTAATATTTCACCATGACACCTTGTACTCAGTAATTTGATTTTTAAACCTAATACTTTTAATGACATTTTAACCTGGTTAGATTAAACTTTTTTAACCAGAACACCTTTCACTGGTAGATTTAACTTGTTAACCAGGACATCAAACAAAAACTTATTTAACAATTCACCATGACCTAGCTATAGTTCCTACAGATTTACCATATCAACCTGAACTTGCATTCAAATTCACACACTTGCATTACACCTAAGACACAAATATTGACTAATTCGACATTTAAACCAGGGCATCCTTATAATGCTGACTAAATATCAACATTACAACTAGGACATTTGAACCATCCATAAAAATATAGTTTAACCAAAACACCACAAACACTTGACTGAATTAACTTTTTAACCAATGTTATTGATTCTGTTAGGGAAGCCATTAAAATTGGTGATTAAAAGAGGCTTAAGTAGTTTATTACCTGTCACAATAAAGTGGACTACTTAATACAGAGTGTCATTATATTCCAATGAAAATCATGGCTTTGTTATGGAAAACTACTAATATAACTTTGTACATAAAGAAATTGATATTTTGTCCAATCAATGCATGACAATTAAATAAATTCTAAAATCCAGAATATTTTTCTATCATTTACAAATCATAAAATCAGGAATATTGTTCTATAAATTTACAAAATCAATCCGAAATCATCAAATTGTATCTATATTTTTTTTATCTTCCCTTAGTCTGTTTTTACATCAAGGATGATCAAAATTGATCAGCGATGACCTTTCCTGATGGGTTTGTCCGATAAACAGAACAGTCAATTTGAATGTCAAAGCAAAGAATTGTAATCCGTTTTTTTCTGAGACAAATATTAAGAAGGATTGACAGACACTTGAATTAATGGCTTTGACGATCGTATCCATATAACACTCAGTCTAGTTCCAGCTGATCGGAAATTCACATGCTAAAATATTCCATTTGTGAAGAACTTTAGCATATCAAATATGCTTTATGCATAAGCTTGATATGCCCATTAAACAAAAGATATTTTTAACTAAAATTTCTAGTTTTAGTATTGAACAAAATGAGTATGGAAAGTTCATAATAATGTGATAGTCTGACTACAATTATGTTTGTATATGTGTATCGGAAATAACAGAAGTCAAATATGTAATAAAACTATATTTTAGGCATATTTCACTTACAAACCAGACATATTCATACAGCCATGAATTGTTCTATGTAAATTAAACAGACAATAGTCCAAGTTGTGCACTTAAACATAATATCATCAATATTCCTAGAAAGCTTTCAAAAATATTAAATTCTGATATAGACTCTACATTCAGACAAACTATTCTTCTTAAAAAGTTTCACATGTAAAAAAAATCTACAATATTGAGATTTCATAGTTTAAAACATAGGTAATCAAAGATTACAATGCCTCATTGTTGTATATATCTTTGCCTTTTATGCTGCTTAACATGAGAGATAGGTGCATATCTAAGTTTTCATTTAATATATTGTATCTGAAAATTGAACTATGTTAGATTCAGTGATAGGGCAATCAAGGAGAAAATGTAGTTCAAAATGACCCAACTTTGCCTGGATACTGATATACCATCCGAGGTGCATGCATATACAAGTTTACATACATGTGATAGGTCTCTGGAGCCAATGCAGGAGATAGCCTTGATTTTCAGGGAGATTAGCCATTTTTTCAGGTAAAATCAGGGAGATTTTTTATCGCCATATTTCAAACTTATAATATATATACTGCCAGGGATTAAGCAAGGATTTTGAGACCATTAGTCACTTTGCATATCAATTTCGCATGGCAATGTGTACTATGATGACTTTATTTTTATGATTTATAATTGCTACGTAATTGTTTTTTTATTGTCCATTGTGTATGACCTTACCGGTCTACTAGTTCCTATTGTGTAACCAATTTAGCAATTTGAGTAAGCTGTACCTATTATATTTTTGACCAACTGGTATTGCTGGACTACAACATAGATTGGGGGTTGCTTTTGTTAACTAATCAACACAATCAGGATCCTTTTGAATTGTCCAACAATACTATTGTATATCAATCTGTTATGGCCTGGGGAGGTTTTACCTTGATAAAGTATTACCTTATAAAAAGATATATCTATTTAATTAATGAAAGAAAAAAAAATGACAATTAATTCAAATTCCCTTTATTTATACTGCAATATTTATATTTGAATTATGTAATTTTAAGAATTTTAATAAAGTACAATATTTTTTAATTAAATGTTAACTATTTATAGTCCCTATTTTCATCAACAGATCAAGGTAAAACCTCCTCAGGGCATTAAAGATTGATATACAATAGTATTGTTGGACAATTCAAAAGGATCCTGATTGTGTTGATTAGTTAACAAAAGCAACCCCCAATCTATGTTGTAGTTCAGCAATACCAATTGGTCAAAAATATGATAGGTACAGCTTACTCAAATTGTTAAATTGGTTACACAATAGGAACTAGTAGACCGGTAAGGTCATACGCAATGGACAATAAATTTGATAGAAAATTATTTTCTAACTGCAGTATGCATTCAGTGACCCTCATTTTTTTTTTTTTTTNGGGGGGGGGGACTAAATTTTGATGGTAACAAGTAACAAATCTAAGCCAAAGATGGGAATGATTTCAAGTTTGGGACTTATCTCGTCTTTTATTTATAACAACCAACAACTTTTAATTCAACTGCAATCTGTATCTTTCTGCTATTTCATTTAGTATCTTGGTGACTGCTATGTAGTGGTATTTGTTCTCAGGGGCCCTGATGTCTGGCCATCCCTGTACTAACGTTTCAATGTAGTCAAAAAATTGCAGGTCACCTTCCTTCCTTCCTGTCTTGAACAGCTTTTTGGTTTCTTCCCAGACAAGTAAGTACACAGCAAACGAGAAAATTCTGTTAGCAGTCAACTACATGGCATTTTAAAGTTATTTTTTTTTAATTATTTTGCAAAATATCAAACAAATGTTGTTTACAAACACTTTTTCGGCTAAAATAGTGGTAAAATAAATATTTCTGACATGTTTATAAAGCAAATTTCAGCAAAAGTTCAATTCTAAAAAATAAATTGATGTAAATGAAAAGACAATTTTTAAAGGGAAATAACCCAACTCTAATAAAAATGTGATCTGTAAATAAAAATCAATGTATTCAAAGGGAAAGTTTTACCTGTAAATTATGAAAAATTTGCTAAAAGAAAGATTTTCATGTTCAAAGAATTAATAATTTTAAACAACTGATAGTTAATTGCTATACAGGTAAGCAGGTTTTTTTCTGATTGACCGGTAATTAGTGATACCATGCCCGGGAACACAGGTCAGTGCTATTCCGTGATTTGTTTACAACTGACCTTATCCTTTATTTAGCATTACAGGTGTAATTAAAGTGTCAATTTGGACAATTAGATTACAGTGATAAAGATAATGAGCTTCATGGAACTATAGGCTGATTATATCACTTGGGAATTTTCCTAAATGGCGATTTTGTACACATTTTTGTTATTTTGGCTAGAAGCTGATTTCCCGGGAGATATTTCTGGAATTCCGGGAGGTTAAAGAAGCCCTTGAAAATCCGGGAGATTTCCATGCTGCCGTTGGGAGATCACATGAATGAAACAGTTTAGTTGATCCTACAATTTACCTTGACTGAGATATGAACTCTTCAAAGAACTTTAGTGTGTAAGTCAATCAAGCAGAAAATTTAGGTCAACAGGACCAATTTGTCCTGGATGTTTATGTACCATCCAAGATGCATGCATATGCAAGGAAAGAAGACACTACAATGTACAGTGACCGAGATCTGAATGTAAGTCAATCAAGTGTAAAAATTGGTCAAATTAACCCCTTGCCAGGATGTTAGAGTATCATCCCAAATGCAGGCATCTGCAAAATTAGATGATCCTACCATGCACAGTGACTGAGATCTGAATGTAAGTCAATCAAGTGTAAAAAAGGTCAAATTAACCCCTTGCCAGGATGTTAGAGTATCACCCCAGATGCAGGCATCTGCAAAATTAGATGATCCTACCATGTACAGTGACTGAGATCTGAATGTAAGTCAATCAAGTGTAAAAATAGGTCAAATTAACCCCTTGCCAGGATGTTAGAGTATCATCCCAGATGCAGGCATCTGCAAAATTAGATGATCCTACCATGTACAGAGACTTGAGATCTGAATGTAAGTCAATCAAGTGGAAAAATAGGTCAAATTAACCCCTAGCCTGGATGTTAGAGTATCATCCCGGATACAGGCATTTGCAAAATTAGATGATCCATACCTGTTAACCTATTGTAACCTCTTTAGTCGGAGATCTCCCACATACCAGCTTCACTTAGTGGGAGATATCAGGCGAGTAAATTCTTTTCGGGTCCATCACCCACAAGAATAGCAAATAATGTCATAATCCCTATCATTGCTCTCATCACAAAGTATTGTGAATGGTCAGTTTTCCATCTAGAGCCTGAGAACTGCTGAGCTATATCACTGTCACACAGTGCAGTAAAAAAATTGGGTTGTGTTGGGATGTGTTCTGTAACACATGTTTTGAAAGGTGATCATATGCTTCTTGATTATATTTGTGATGCACTGGTAAATAGGATATTTCCATCAGAATCATGAGACATCTGATTCTGATGGAAATATCCCAAGATAGTCTAAGAAGAGCTTCAGCATTCAAAAAATGTATATATATAATCATTTAATTTTTACAATATTTATACTATGACTAATATGAAATTCTATCGCAAAATATTCAACGAATGATCGAATAACGCAGTAATTCAGGAATGCGCGCAGCCTATGAGTGAATTACAGCGCTTTTTCATCATGAGTTGAAAATTTTCTATAATCAGAATCTTGGATTAGTTATTGTTTTTATTATATAGATCTTCACACATATTTACTGTGGTTTAATTGGAGATTTATTTGATGAACTACGTTTTCGATGTTAATCCGCTGAGACGTTTACTTAACAACAACATTGACAACATCCATTGTGACGTCACTTCCTAGAGTGAAAATATGGAAAATAATTTCACAGTTAATTATCACTTTTATTTCACTGAGAAATTTCAATCTTTCACTGCAATCTATATAATAAACAGCTATAATCATTAATTCATAAATTTAAAAAAAAGCATTAGCGTATTGAAAAAATATCTAAAGATATTATTTCTGGAACAATTTAGAATATCTGCAAAAATATTTAAATAAATTGGAATAATTCATCGTTTACATAAAAAAAAAATAAGGGCCATTATTTATAAAATGGAAAATTATACAAGGGAGGTAATTAGTCCTTATGACTGCCCCTATCAACACTAATTAATCAATCTAATTATAGACGATACATCATCACCTTGGTTAGATTTCAATTCCTATTCCTTAATCAATTTTAAAAATTGCTACCATCTGTTTCTGAAACAGATGAAAGCAATTTTCCAAATTGGTTAAGCAACTGCTGAACCAATCTTACAGTTTTACAACTCCATAGTTGTTATCAAACTGTTAAATTGGTTCAACAATTTGAAAAGTTGATACTCACCTCTGGATATCTTCTAAAACTTTATTGTAGATGTACTAAAGAAAACTGCCTTTGTAATGAAAAAATTCTTTCTTAGGTTGGGGAAATTCTTAATTTTACTTTTGGAAATATTTCTAAAACTTTTTTATTATCTTTCATACGAACTAAAATTTAATATGCTATTTCTGGCACATTTTTATATGCTTGTATCTGAATTTTTATTATGAAGATCATTTCTGGGAGGGAAACGTGAAAGTACTAATTTATTTAGGGGAAATAATTATACACAAATGTATCACATTTATGATCTCCCTTGCTATTTTTTTTTCATTTTCCATTTTTACAGAAAAATAATGAAAATGAATAACCATTTTATTTTTAAAATATACCAAAGATTAAAAAAAACTATTGGAAATTAGAAATTATACCTTTAAACTAACAATTTAGCATTTTTAACCTTTTGTTTGCAGTTTTTGAAAAATAAATTGCCCAATGTAATAAACTATTTATATTACTCCAAATAACTCAAGCTGTACTCACACACTAAGCATTAAGACAGAAGATTTCCTGTGGTAAGAATCATCTATTCATATTGTTGAACCAATTTTACAGTTTGATAGCAACTAC
>MJUU01026250.1:0-35713 GCA_002080025.1 Modiolus philippinarum
CTAAAAGTTATTTTACGACTGCTATATAAAACTGAAATGAAAAAAAAACAAACAATACATTTGAATCATTTCAAAATATGTTAAGCAGATACACATAATTGGCCAACAGCTAAGAAAAACACCTGGCTTAAGGATGTTTGCTGGTCATGTTTGTGTATTTCTGTCAGATTTTCGGACTTCTCTGGTTTTATCCATTTAAAAGCTTAATAACGTTTTGCCCGGTGACTCCCTAATTTTTTTCCATAATTTCATTTTATACATCTTTTGGGGCATTCTGACAAAATTTTATTCAATTGGTGTTATTTTGTCACATTCATTATTGGATAAACATTCCTCATGTTAAACCTATGAAAAATGCAGAGGAGTTCAGTTTCCCGCCATTTTTTCAAACACTTGAATCTCAATAATTACATCGGTAACCTATTATTTTTTTTCATTTAAACTACCTCTTTTACAATTTTCTAACAAAAAATCACATTTAATCGGAATCATTGTTATTTCAAAGCTGACCAGCGAACATCCTTAAGATAGTGAGCTACACAAGTGATATTGAAGCAATTGTTTCATATTGACATACATATTAGAATGGATTTCACCTTCGTGCTTTTCCCGGATGGTGTCGCTGCTGCACTATCAGGTAAATCGCGGGAAAACTGGTATTTCACGCATGCTCAAAAATTGTTCATTGTGCGTGAATTTTCCCGGAATCACGACGTCATAGAACAAAACCTGATAGTGCAGTGGTGACACCAGACGGGAGAAATTATGGAAGGTGCATTCCATTAAAAGTATCATTAAAATCATGCTTTTATTCATGGAGTAGTATATACAAACAAAATTATCATAACACTAAGAATATACTACTACCAAAGCAGTCGGACTCAATTATCAAAGTGTCGAAGAAATCATGTAAGAACCAACAATTGTGTCTAATTTAAGTTCTGAATTAATTATCAGATTTCCCTTGCATGAATAATCTATAGTATATAATAAGCGGATGCAAAATGTTTGGTCAAGGCTCATAGTGAGTAAAGGTTAAACGAATTTGATCATGAACCTACACATTCATATAAATCACAGGAATGGCATTTGTTCGGTTATCTTGATCATTCTGCAATTTCTTAGTAATACGTTGAAACACAATGTTCACGTTCCAATTTTTCAACCTGAAAACTTTTGTACATGTAAATTGTGTTGAAAACTAAGGATTATCTCCCTCACGCAAAGCTCTGTCTTTAGCTGATTTTGGCTTTACATTTAGATCATATTGGGTATTTGTTCTCTATCAGTTTTTTTTAACATATTTGAGTTTATGGTCTTTCAAACGTTTAGATTTTATCTGCACTGAAGAGACATAAGTTGTCGAAATGCGCATATGCAGAAAAAAATAAGAGTTTACTTTACCGTAATTATGTTTTGGAAATGCCTTTATAAAATTGACTTATTAATTGAAGGTTATTTGAAACCCAATAATAAAAAAAACTACTAGAGTTTCGTAAAAAAATAAACAAAATATATGGTCTTCTTATCTGAAAGCCCTGAGAAAATGAATACCAACTCTAAGGAACAGCAACATTTCCCTAATTATCCCAAAAAGGGTGCAAATCCCAACATCTCGTAAAGGGACGGCCGAATAAATATAACAGCGGAAATTATACAGTGTTCCAAAAAGGATTACTACCTGTCCACGAACAAAACTTTTAATGTAAAATGAAGTTTATGTATCACCTTTAAAATTTGTGTGAAAATGTGAAGAGATTTGTTTTTTATTTCACTGCTTCCATAATTTCATTTCCTTGATATTAGTAATTTATTATTTCTAATAAGACGGTTTTCAGTGGTAGTAAGTGCTATCAGTTTTGATAGTAACTTACTTCTTTGTCTGAATAAGGAATGAATGGTCTGTCTTTTTCTTTGTACGTATACGCATACGGTCCGGACCGTACGCGTACGGTCCAAATACGCGTATGGTCTGGAACATTTATATTTATGTATAAACAAAATAAATTTTAACATTTACTTATTTCAATTTCAACAGGAAAAGGTAAGTGTCCGGCAGGATTAACACAACTGTGGCCAAATGAAATCACCCTATTCTGTGATCAACATATAAGGTCCAAATGGGCGGCAAATTAATTTGAAATACCCTACATTCATCATGAGCAAAAAGGGATAATTTATATATTTTAAGAATGCATTGGTGTACTTAATGTGGCCATCATACCTTTTCAAGTTCCTTTTCTAGTTCCTTTTGAAAGTTTATTATGGCATCAATCGCACGCAAAAGGTTTTCATTTCCAATTATTCTGTTAATAAAAGTATTCAGTGGATCTTCTGATAACTTTCCTATTGCCGTCAACTCAACACGTTCAAATGCTTTTACAAACTCACTGTGGCCACCTTTTTGCACATAAAAACAAATCTTCTTACGCAGAAACACTGTTTCCTCGTTATCCGCTTTAATGCTTGCCTCTGATTTATTCAAAACAGATTGTTCAATGACTGATTCTATAACAAGTAATCCCAAAGAAGTAGCCCCAGCAAAAACAGCTGCCCCGGCAACGGCACTTGTGAACCCTGTAAAAGGTGCTGCTACTATTCAACCAATTAATGACAAAGCTGCAGTTGCTTTTCTGGCTTCTCTTGACTGTTCAATCTTTTCATTTGCTATTCGCAAAGCAAAATTGATAAGAAAAAAACAATCATTACGAAAAAAAACAGTTTCAACCAAATCAAATGGAGGCTTTTAAGAGCCTGTATCTCTCACCTGAAACATTACTCTATAGTAATATAGTAGACTTCTTTTTTATATAATCACGCAATGCTTTTCAGTGATTTCAAATATATTGGAATTATTTCAGCATAGGGCTCACGTCACTTTCTGTAGATGGTTTTATGAATTATTTTGAGACATTTGAGAGAACTGTTTAGTGAGACCACCAAAGGACCATTGCAACAAGTTTAGTTACAAATAACAAATACCGAAGTAACTGTTAATTTCATTTCTGCACATGCGCATTTCGACAACTAGTGTCCCTTCAGTGCAGACGACAAAAACAGAAGAAAAAAAACATTTCCATGGAGTCTAATGTAAACAATGTTTCCAAATAGTAGACATCTTGGACGATAAGCCGACCAGTCGGACTCAATTATCAAAGTATCGAAGGAATCATGTAAGAACCAACAATTGTGTCAAATTTAAGTTCTGAATTAATTATCAGTTTCGTAAAATTGCTCTTGAACATGTCCCATTATGTATATTGTTGAAAACACTCAATGTATCTAAATTTTGATCTCATTGGCCTATTAGGTTCAGAAAATATATTTTATTTGGTTTCCAAATGGCCAAATATAATTTTTTTTCCTTAGTCGCCATCTTGTATGAGGCACCAGATTGGCAAGTTAAAACCATGTAGTATCAGAGAAATGAAATCTTGACGCCTTTTAAGTATATCCTTGTTTAACTGTTCTCTGCTAGTGACCGCGTAGGTTGTTTGCAAAACAAGTTGTCTAACATCTTAACAAAACTATTTTAAGCACGCTTGGTTCAAGCTGGTCTTTTTTTTTTCGAAAGATTACAATTGCATGAATAATCTATAGTATATAATAAGCGGATGCAAAATGTTTGGTCAAGGCTCATAGTGAGTAAAGGTTAAACGAATTTGATCATAAACCTACATATTCATATAAATCACAGCAATGGCATTTGTTCGGTTATCTTGATCATTCTGCAGGATGAATGTTCTGATTTCTTAGTAATACGTTGAAACACAATGTTCACGTTCCAATTTTTCAACCTGAAAAATAATATTAAACATAAAGTTAAATACCTTTTACGAGAAGTTCTTTTGATATTCAAGACAATTCTAATCTTTTAAGTGCCTTAGTTCTGAATCGTTTGTTTTATTTCCGTGCCTTCTGGCTGTCTCATGTCCTTGTTTTGTATTTGTTCTTCTGTGTTTCCATTTTTGCCATACTTTTGTACATGTAAATTTTGTTGAAAACTAAGGATTATCTCCCTCACGCAAAGCTCTGTCTTTAGCTGATTTGGCTTTACATTTAGATCATATTGGGTATTTGTTCTCTATCAATTGTTTAACATATTTGAGTTTATGGTCTTTCAAACGTTTAGATTTTATCTGCACTGAAGAGACATAAGTTGTCGAAATGCGCATATGCAGAAAATGAATTCACAGTAACTTCGGTATTTGGTTATTTGTAATCATCACAAGCCTTATTCCTTCGGTAATCTACTGCAATTGTTCTATACTTTTTTTACTATCTTTAGATTTTAGATTCTCT
This sequence comes from Modiolus philippinarum, assembly GCA_002080025.1. Classification (NCBI taxonomy): domain Eukaryota; kingdom Metazoa; phylum Mollusca; class Bivalvia; order Mytilida; family Modiolidae; genus Modiolus; species Modiolus philippinarum. Next base: position 4,303 of record MJUU01026250.1, read on the forward strand.
CAGTTTTGAAGTACTTAAGCGCCTCTAATTGAACTGAACTTATTTACTTACCCCGAATTATTTACTTAAATTAATTACTTCTACCTCATTTACTTTATTGCACAGTCATTTATTCCACGTATGCTCAACTGTCTTTTAGTCTTTTAAAGTATGTTTCAGAGTAATTGATTGCAATAAAGTGCTAAGTAAAAAAGGGCGGTTACAACGCCTTTGCTTTGTGCGCGAAGGCATCTTGACCATCCCATTTCTTGCGAAGCACTTTGATTCATTTAATTAATTGAAACATACTTGAGCTGTTACATTTTTCTAAATATATAATACCGTAACTGTTAAATATTTTCTCCAAAGAATTATTCTATTCTTTAATACTTTTTTCTTATGGTATGGCCGCTAAATCTTTTTCCTGCATGCTTGTTATCAACTCTTATTATTTAATATCAAATAATTTTGAACTCGTTGAAGCTCGCAGAAATTATCGAGGTGATAACATGCTATGTACAGGTCTCACTCATCACGAAACCTATGATTATCTCCATTGTACAACAGTTTACATATATTAACTACATGAAGAAAAGGCAGCGTGATAAATAAAACCTAATAGATAGTAATATCTCTCTTCCGCATTCTCAAATTCCCGAGTAAGTTGCAGCATTTTGGTTATGTCGTCCATATATTAAGTTGCAACTATTTTTCCATCTAACTCTTTTCTATGCATGCTGATATAATATTATTTTTTTATTTTATTGTCTATATAAAATTGATAAATGCAGTTATTAACTCATACAAATATTCTTTATCTAAAAGAAATAATTTTTTATAACACATTAATATAAAGCTTGAATATTTGAAACAATTTGAAATGTAAATACAATGTTCGATTGAAGAGACAATGGCCAGATCTATCTGGACCCTTGGTGTCAATTAATAAAGTGTTCTGTCAACTGATTATGGTCCTAAATAATACTTTGACTTCCAAAGACTATCACTTGTAAAAATCAGAATAGTGTTTCTAAATATAACTAGTTACTGCAATTCTTTGCTTAATACAAAATTTGATACTGTCATTAATTATTTTGCTAAAAATGATTTTATTGTCATTTTGTTTATGTTCCAGACCATACGCGTATTTGGACCGTACGCGTATGGTCCAGTATTTTTCCAAAATACCCATACGGTCGGACCGTACGCGTATGGTCCGACCGTACGCCTACGGTCTGGCTATTTCAAAGTCTTGCGTGTTCTTGGATAATATCAAAATATTAATATACCGTATACAATATCAATTGATGAATTAAGCTTTTGTGTTAAGAAACAAAGACAATTTTCTGAAAATCGTTATTTCAACGAAAATGTAAGAAAAAAATAAGAGTTTACTTTACCGTAATTATGTTTTGGAAATGCCTTTATAAAATTGACTTATTAATTAAAGGTTATTTGAAACCCAATAATAAAAAAAAAACTACTAGAGTTTCGTAAAAAAATAAATGGAATGTTAATTGAAACAAAATATATGGTCTTCTTATCTGAAAGCCCTGAGAAAATGAATACCAACTCTAAGAAACAGCAACATTTCCCTAATTATCCCAAAAAGGGTGAAAATCCCACAATCTCGTAAAGGGACGGCCGAATAAATATAACAGTGGAAATTATACAGTGTTCCAAAAAGGATTACTACCTGTCCACGAACAAAACTTTTAATGTAAAATGAAGTTTATGTATCACCTTTAAAATTTGTGTGAAAATGTGAAGAGATTTGTTTTTTATTTCACTGCTTTTATAATTTCAATTCCTTGATATTAGTAATTTATTATTTCTAATAAGACGGTTTTCAGTGGTAGTAAGTGCTATCAGTTTTGACAGTAACTTACTTCTTTGTCTGAATAAGGAATGAATGGTCTGTCTTTTTCTTTGTACTCATTTGGTCTAAATATACGCGTATGGTCCAGCTCGTAGCAGCCCGTACACGTATACTCATACGGTCCGACCGTACGCGTATGGTCGGACCATACGCGTACGGTCGGATCATATGAGTATACGCATACGGTCCGGACCGTTCGCGTACGGTCCAAATACGGTCTGGAACATTTATATTTATCTATAACCAAAATAAATTTTAACATTTACTTATTTCAATTTCAACAGGAAAAGGTAAGTGTCCGGCAGGATTAACACAACTGTGGCCAAATGAAATCACCCTATTCTGTGATCAACATATAAGGTCCAAATGGGCGGCAAATTAATTTGAAATACCCTACATTCATCATGAGCAAAAAGGGATAATTTATATATTTTAAGAATGCATTGGTGTACTTAATGTGGCCATCATACCTTTTCAAGTTCCTTTTCTAGTTCCTTTTGAAAGTTTATTATGGCATCAATCGCACGCAAAAGGTTTTCATTTCCAATTATTCTGTTAATAAAAGTATTCAGTGGATCTTCTGATAACTTTCCTATTGCCGTCAACTCAACACGTTCAAATGCTTTTACAAACTCACTGTGGCCACCTTTTTGCACATAAAAACAAATCTTCTTACGCAGAAACACTGTTTCCTCGTTATCTGCTTTAATGCTTGCCTCTGATTTATTCAAAACAGATTGTTCAATGACTGATTCTATAACAAGTAATCCCAAAGAAGTAGCCCCAGCAAAAACAGTTGCCCCGGCAACGGCACTTGTGAACCCTGTAAAAGGTGCTGCTACTATTCCACCAATTAATGACAAAGCTGCAGTTGCTTTTCTGGCTTCTCTTGACTGTTCAATCTTTTCATTTGCTATTCGCATTTCCCATACTAGATCCTTTAACGTTGGAATTGTCCTGGTTCTTACTTTTTTCCATGAGTCTATATCCCTTTTTAATTCCTCATCTGGAAATATCAATGGGAATATTATCAAACATTCTTGACGTAAAGCATTTTTATATATGTAAAGGGTAAGTAACATCTAACACATATTCGTTTAAATCAATATATTTCTTATTCATGGCACTACATTATTCCCATGATGACAGTGTAACTCAAGTTTACACAAAAAAGTGACATAGTTGGTAAGTTTCTCATTGTACTTTCGAAACTTCATGCATAGTGATTTTTTTGTTTCTTACTCTATCGTAGGTCTTGATTCTATCTCTGCTTATATTTTAGAGGGGAAATTTACTTCTTATGATCGTGTTTAGTTTTGCTATTGAGGGACGAACTACGCATTTCATTATCATTTTTGTACTTTTACATGTTTCTTTAAATTGTATGTAATAGTTTTTGTGTAATTCATCAAAGAGTTGATATCATTCACGGGGCCTAACCTCTACGCAATATTTTCTATTGATGAGACACGGACAAGTTCGTATTAGGCTCGGAGCGTTTCAACACAATGTAAACAAGAACGGAAAGACCGGAAAAGGTAAGAAAAACTATAGTTTCCTCTACAACTGCAATAAAAGTAACACGCTCATTCGGAGAAATGTCCTTTTATTGATTCAAAGACATTTTCAAAATAGTAAAACTGCTTGCCAATATCTTGTTTACTTTGCATAATGAATGTTAATCGCGAACATGTACAGTTTCCGAAGTCAATTTAAAGACGTATTATTATGGATTTCCTTTGTTTGGGTTCTAGTGCTGCTGATGACGAATTAATTTCCGAAATGGCCATACAGCTCATTAAAATTATTGCAGTTGGGGTTAACATATGTGTTATGGTCTCATGTTCATTTACCCCATATTTTTTTCGTAAAATATTTAATACAGGAGTTTGTCTTTTATTGCAGTGTGGAGTTGGTAAAGCAATTCCCCGTGGTAGAGATGTATGCTCTTTATTTTTGTTAGGTATGGTGTACTTGCACATGAGATAATATCTCATGTGTACACTTTGTTCAATTACTATTATCTAAATTTGTGTAAATTCTAAAACCTAAGGATTAACTCCCTAAGTCGTAGTTTTGTCCTTAGCTATATTTGATATTACTGATTATTCGGATTTCTTTTGGTTTTATGCATTTTAATCATTTTGAAATTATGGATTTCCTTTGTTTGGGTTCTAGTGCTGCTGATGAGGAATTAATTTCCGAAATGACCATACAGCTCATTAAAATTATTGCAGTTGGGGTTAACATAATGTGTTATGGTCTCATGTTCATTTACCCCATATCCTTTCGTACAATATCTAAAATATATATTAAGTAATAATTTTATACGTCTAATAGTCATATCGAAATGGTATTCAAATATATTTGTAAAAACATTTTGATTTATACCATAAGTAGTCTATGCTCAATGTTTTTGGAATATAAGTAAAAAATGTATTGATGCGTCCTGGTACAAGCAAGTAAATTAAGGTGGTTCGGGTGTCTGAAACTGCGCATCTATCTTGCGCATCGGGTGAAAAATGAAATTAACCACAAAAATGTTGTAAACATGATTTTGAATAGTTTATTGATAATAAATAAAGTAAAATAAGCAACATTTATGCTTCCAGTGTGCAAATGATATCACTTTTTGAAAAACTCTTAGTTTATTAAAGGGAGATAATTATATAGAAATGTTAAGGGAAAAATCACAATTTCGTGAATTTTTCAAAAATATGATCCGTGACCCCTGCTTTTTATTTTATATTTTCAAAGTGATTACTTTAACACACTTTATACTACATTTTTACAAAAATCTATCGTTTTATTTAAAAATTTAAAAAAATGTATTTTCTCCCTATATAGGCTATACTAAAATGGTCAAAATCTTACTATTTTCGGAAGCTTCTCCCGGAAAAACGAGTTCGGTGACCTATAGATTTTTTACTAAAATTTGGAAGTGCTTTTAATAAACTTTCAATCACAGAGAAATAAGAAAAATCTATCGTTTTGCTTTTAGTCCCCCGAACTACCTTAAAGGATGCATACTGTTATCCTTTCAGATAATGGGAAAAAGAAAGAGCAATTTAACAACAGGAAAATCACATTCTTATTTTCGGAACTGTTTAATCATTGCATTTTTACAGTGCACCTTTGTAGCAAATGTTAGTTTGATTTAATGCATTGATGTGTAAAAGCTTCTAGATAATTGGTCCAAACCCGAATTAAAACTACTTCCATTTTAAGGAGACCTGATGTAGCTGAAACTTTGTCCGCCATTCGTGACATGCAAGCTGATTAAGCTCCCAGTAACACCATTTTTATATGCAAGCTGTCCCAGTAAAAAGTTGGGGATCGATTCATCTGCAGGTTATCTCGCACATACTGTAACGACACTGTCAGAAGAGGAGGTCATTGCAAATCAAAAGTCAGTTATTAATTCCTTTGGTATGTCAGTTAGTGGGGTATCTTGTGATGTTCTCTGCTTGCATTTACAGCATTTTATTATATTTTCAGCAATATGTACTACCTATGAAAGCTTATTTCGGTCACATTATGTGGAACCACATAAAAAAAATCAACACAAATAATGGCCACGAGATACATTATGTGGAACCACATAAAAAAAATCAACACAAATAATGGCCACGAGACAAATCGTAGCCACAACAAACAAATCGTTCCCTCGATTTGACAAATCGTGGCCACGAGAAACAAATCGTTCTCACGACTTAACAAATTGAGGCCACGAAAAAACAAATCGTTCCCACGATTTAACAAATTGTGGCCACGAATAAACCAATCGTTCCCACGATTTAACAAATTATGGCCACGAATAAACAAATCGTTCCCACGATTTAATAGTTCGTGGCCACGAACTAACAAATACTGTGATAGTAGTTTTGCTACTGTAACGAATGGTGTAAACCAAATGTGGATATTGAAAAATTCGAAAGAACTAATGGATATTCTGAAATCCAGACCATTATCCTAAAAGCAATAAGACTTTTTATTTCTCCACTCCGCACACCATGGTACCTCATGAACAACTGTAATCAAACCTTTCCATTATTATTCGACGTCGTTTCGTAAAGAGTGATGCTTATAGACGTTTTACTTATCTAAGGAGTATCTCCCTCATGCAAAGCTCTGTCCTTAGCTGATTTTGGCTTTCAATTTAGATCATATTGGTTACTTGCTCTCTATCAGTTTTAAGCAGCTTTGAGTTTATGGTTTTCCAAATGTTTAGATTTTATCTGCACTGATGAGACATAAGTTGCCGAAATGGCCATATGCAGGAATTAAATTTGCAGCAAGTTCGGTATTTAGTTACTAGTCATAGGCTGTAATAAATCGTTAGACAGGAATATAAATCTAAAAATAGGTACACCAAAGAAGACATCATTAAAATGTTGGACTTTCTTATCGATAACATTTTTGTCCATTTTGGAGGACGACTGTTTCAATAGACGGTCGGCATCCCAATGGGTTACGAATTATGCACCTCTTCTTGCCGACCTTTTTTGTACTCCTATGAAGTTGATTTTCTTGATGGGCTGATCAGAAAAAGGGCAAAAAACTAGCAAAATCTTTCAATTATAGCTTCCGATCATAGATGATATTCTGTCATTGAACAATTTTCGTTTCGGTGGCTACCTTCATCTGATCTATCCAGATGAGTTAGACACTAAGCATACCACAAATACTCCCAAGCTGGCTTCTTATCTTGAATTTAATCTTGAAATTGACTTTGGAGGGAAACTCTACACTAAGCTTTATGACAAGCTAGATGATTTCATCTTTCCAATTGTCGACTTTCCTTACCTGTCGAGTAACATTCCGTCTGCCCCCAGCGTTTGACGTATATATTTCACAACTTATACGTTATTCCCGGGCTTGTTAACAGTTCTATGATTTTCGATGCAGAGTCCAACGACTGACTACCAAATTTCTCAGTCAAAGATATGTTTTTCGCAGTTGAAGTCGTCTCTGATAAAGTTCTTTGGTCGTCACCATAAGCTGATAGATCGTGACTGGAAATTTATTTCCGATATGAAATAAGGAATTTTGCCGAAATCTAATTCGTTTCACATTTACTCGATTGTGACTATTGTACCTGGTGTGACTTTATGTTTATGGGAAACATGGCGGGTAGCTAATTAGCTGCTAGCTTCGCTTACTCAATTACTTAGAAGTACTCTTTTTGGGTCTGTGTTGCTCAATTTGATCATACAGTTGTGTGTCTGTGTTTATTGTAGTCTCTGTTTTGTTGCCAGTACTGATTTTGTCTTTATCTTATGGATTTCATGAGTCCTTGATTGTCCTTCGGTATTTTCTGCCCTTTCTTTAATTTTTTACTTATTTGTTCAATTGGGTCCGACTCCTCCGTTATTGTCTTGTACGAGCTGCGTCCATAGTTATTGTACTTGTCCTATCAAATCACAACTACATTGAAGTTTAAAACGAAAGAAACGACTCCATATAGACTTATATTAATTGAAATGTATAAAAATTGTATTCAAAAGAGACAAAAATTACCACAAGCTGTATTCTGTGTATTATTCTTCGGTATGTACACGTTGTCCGCAAACAAGCATAAAAATACTCATATGTTATGCAAGGTAAACTCGAGTACAAGTGTCGGTTGAATAATCGTTCATGCACAGCCATTTTAGTCTTATAGTTGACTTCCGAATGTATATTTCAATTTGCACAAGGTTTGTTAAATTTCGATATAATGCAGATTTTTGTAATAGATTTGGAAACTCCGAGCAAATAAAGGCGTATTTGGGACGCTCCGAGCCTAATATTGACGTAAAGGTTATGCCCCGTGATCATTATAATGTTGGATTAATTATCAGTACTAATCCTCTAACCGTTTTCTTGTCCTGTTTATGTTTGGACCGTTTTCCACAGTAATGATTTTCTTAAAATTATTTGATATCCAATAGAAAAAATTGTTAAAAAAATGGAAAAAAATGATATGCTTACGACAAAAACAAATATTTCAAAGAAACTTCTTCAACAGGGGATGATATATCTGATACAATCTTTTATTGCTACTTGAGAAATCTCATCAGCATTTTTCATAGTAAATTTGGTGTACAGACATTTATCAAGAACCTGTTGCAAAAACTACGTACAAAATACAGAGAGTTCAGTGATTATTTTTTCTCTCATGTACTTTTTTACTTCTCTATTGCCGTTAGATCCGTTTATAAGGGTCGTACTCCGAAAATTGGAATGGTGTAGGTCCTGTTCTGGTACAGAGAGAGTTTGTCGAAAAAGTTAATAACAAGATCCAAAAATGCAATACCATTAAGAAATGCACAATAATGCAATAAATTAGCAGATTAAAGTTTTAAAGGAATCGCCGTTAAAGAGCCTTGAATGCAACATGCCCAGTTTAACGAAAACAAGAAAATCAAAGAAAAAATGCCGTTGATAATATTGACTTTCATATGTCATCGTTCGGGAAATCCATTTGGCAACCTAAGAAGTAAAAATGTTTATAAAATTTGAATTGTGTAATATGTAATGTATCAGCAACACTTTGACAGACACAAAATAGCTAACACAGTTAGACAATTAATATCATGCTATTGATGTTAAATTTTTATCTAAAAACAACCAATTCAAATATATAACATAATCTGTGTTAAAAGTCTTTTACCATTTCTTTTCGAGAGTTTATTTTATCCCTGTTGATAGCTTAGAATATTCTTTTTCTCGTAATTTTAGAAAATATGGAAAAAAAAAGAAAAATATTATTTTCACCTAGTTGATAGCCTAGATTATGTTAATTGACTAACATGTAGTTTGTAATTTTGTTTTACTACCGTTCCGTCTATTTTGATGACGTAATTTAAAAAATGTTTGAATAAGTACAGCAAAACAGTTAAGACATAAGAAGTCTCCTAGTGCTTTGTAAAAAGCAGAAAAGTTTTTCTTATAGATTTTTGTTCGAATCTATGCTGCAATATGTATATTCAGCGCCTGCAGTATGAGAGTTTCTAATTTACTTTCATCAGAAATATGCAGTTTTTGTTGTGTGCATTTTACATTTTGTTGAAAGGTAAAGCTGAAACATTCTTCATTTTGCAATTTAGTACATCTGAGAAAATTATGGCGTATTTGTCAAGAAAAACTCGATCTACTACATATTTTTCCTGCAATTTACTTCTTGAAACACATGTAGAGCAAAATTTACAGTTTATTATGCACTTTAGGCATTATTGTATTTAGAAACACTAATCCAATTGCATGTGAAATTGTATGTCTCATGCTATTCGTGATGATAAAGTGCAGGAATATTTTATTTTATAAATAATATATAGTTGGGAGGGTGACAGGGCAGATTGTTACCCCGAGAAAACAGTTTCAAGCGATGCGAAGCATCTGCTATGTCACCATCCCAGTTATATGGTAATTTATTTACTTATACTGAAGGTCTTAATTTCAACCATAATTGAAAATCATTGAACCATGAACAATGTTACCCTTTGCTCACTGATGTACCAATGGCAAACTCTGCACAGGGTGAAATTATCCATGCATCAGTGAGCAGAGGGAAACATTGTTTATGCTTCAATGATTCCATGTGTTAGACCAAACTGGTACATATTTCGCAAACAATGAGAAGACAGGAAATTTAAATAAAGTATAATAAATCTAAATATTTACCTGGTAAGACATATAACTGAATAGGCATGCTTTCTGATTTTCCGAAACAGTTCTCTGTTGAACAAATATACGAAGCTTGATCGTCAAAATCTGCCTTTCTTATATCTAGTGTTCCAGAACTATTGTCATATTTCATGCTGTATTTATAATTGCTACTCAATAAAGAATTAGTCTCGCGTTTTTTCCACTGGACGTATTGAAGGTCAGGATCTGATGATATATAGCATTGTAGGGAAATATCTTTGCCGTATTTAACGTAGTACTTATCTTTCCTCAACCGAATATCTGGTCCATCTGAAACAAATACAAATGTTTCATCTTATACAATAAGATAATCTTGAAACCATTCCGGCTTGTCAAGCTTTGTGACTTTTGCATACCGTCATGTATTGTTTCATCTAAAATCTGTTTCTGATAAACAGTGAAAGGATATGGAGTAAATTCACTTGAAAAAAGTCTCTTACAAACACATGAATATGTATAAGAGTAGTAAATATTTGACGAACACCGATATTGCATTTTGCCTTTTAATTAACGTAATATTTCAACATGCATGATCACATAATCCAATCAATAAAAACCGGATATGCAATGAATTTGATTTTGGGTACCTTTCAACAATAGTATATTATTAACGAAGATGAAATGAAGCATTGAAAAAATATCGATGCGATGTTTGGAAAAATATATGGTGGTTTTCGCACCAAAAGGTATCCTAGAGATGAAAGAAATGTTCATTTTGTTAATCATATTGTTGTGAATGTAAATACAGCATAGGTATGAGGTGGCGCGCTTGAAATATGAGAGAACATCAGCACTGGACATGTAAAATACTACGTACATTAACTTGATACACAAAATTAAGCGCAGAATTAAGCGCAGTTTAAACACTTCAAATAAGATGCATGAGTAAGTCTAGGGCAACAATAAAAAATTACCAGTTCAACACTTTAAAGATTTCTGAAGGAATCTTGTTAAATTTTGTTCTTGGTGTTTGAAGGAGTCGAAGCAAATTAAAAAATATACCCATTAGCATTGAAGTATTCAAAAACTTAAGGTAAGTACTGTGGCTTAATAAACAATTATGTGGAGATTTTGTATTTTGAAACAACAAATATCAATCTGTTGTCTTAAATGCCTGTAGGAAATTGTCGTTAGCGCTTGAGTGATTTACAATTTATAATCTATAAACAAAAACTGGCTACTGGCAGCACTAAGAAAATCAGCAATAAATGACGCAAATCGGAAACAGATATCTATTTATTATCTGCTCTGTTTGTCAACACAGACAACAGCAAATCTGAAATCTCAATTTCTGAAAACATGGCGTCTATTTTAGGTTTAATGAATGACCGTATGTTTAATGTCCGTGTTTTTGAAGGTTCATACCCTTGGAAAAAATCTGTCAATGCGTGGTATATGTCTGCTTTTTCAACAGCATTTATCGAATGTAAATACCCTCCTTGGCCTTTCCTCATACCCCTTGATTGATATTCGACATTCCAGAAATGAATTCATGGTTGTCGCTATCATGTTAAAGAGAGCTCATCTAAACAGATTTGAAATGTTCATTATTTAATAACCGTCCTCTTAATTACCCCTCAACATTGTGCTAAATATAAATTAATTAAAAATTCGATAGTTAAGTAAATATTTTATAGTATTTTTGTTTCGTTACAAACCTTACATTGAAACGCATGTTGTTTTTCGTAATGCAAATAAAACATTCAATGGATTTTCCTTTAAAATACTTATCTAAGATATGACACAAAAAGAGAATATAAATTTATCAGTATTTTTTTTTATTTAGATTTTTTTTGGTTATTTGTTCCTCCAAAATCATATATAAAATTTATCAGTTATCTTTTCATTAAGCCGTTTTGGTTATTTGTTCTCTATCAGATTTATGAATGTTCGAATTATGGTCTTCCAGATAATTGATTTGACCTGCATTAAAAGAGACATGAGTTGTCGAAATGGCCATATGCAGAAACTTAATTGACAATATCTTCGGTATTTTGATGTTTATTGCCACTGCACCGATGCAACTGCTTGTTGATTGTTAGCTCCCGAGAGTATTCACCAACCCAGTTGTCAGTGCTTCTATGCCGACCCGAAAACCAATTTCATTTGAAAACATGCAGCATTTTAATTAAAGAAAAAAAAATGCTTAAAACTGATGAGCTCTGTCCGTAGCTGATTTAAGCTTTTCATTTAGATCTTTTGGGTTATTTGTTCTCTATCAGTTTTACAAATGTTGGGTTAACGGTCTTCCAAATATTTCGATTTGATCAGCACTGAAGGGATATAAGTTTTCGAAATGGATATATGCAGAAACTAACTTAACAACAGCTTCGGTAGTTTGATAATTACATGATTCTACATTGTATTTTAAATTCCATTATTCATGCAGAATGGTTAATAACATTTACAAGTTTCACAGAAAGGTCGTCATTTTAATGCAAAAATAGTAAAATTCTCATACACTACTAAAATACATATCTAAATATTTTCATAATGATCTGAAAATAAATATAACATGAATATAACCTGCACGCATAGAAAGGATATGTCGCTTTAGCATTATTTTGGCCATAATTACACAGTAAAATTCTTACAAATTTTTAAGATCTGTAAGAATTTTACTATGTAATTATGGCAAAAATAATGCTAAAGTGACACATCCTGTCTTTGCGTGCAGGTTATATTGATGTTAACATGTTTCATTTTTAAGAGGGTACATAGAAGGGCTGAAAAAATTGGTCTGAATCATAAAATAGGGGGTGCAAGTAAAGTGATTTCAGGCAAAGGGCTACTTACTCCCATAAACTTTCACGTATACTCGATTACTTTCTCCAGTTCCAAAGCAATTTTCAGCATAACAGATGTAAGATGCCTCATCGTTCAGGTCGACACGGTTGATCACCAGTGAGGGAGAAGTAATATCTGATCCAGAAAACTTGCTGCCATCAATTACAATGGCATCTGACTTTCCATTTTTTGTCCAGTACACTTTAGTATAAGCAGGCTCTGCAGTAACCTCACATTGCAGGGTAATAGAAGTGTTAAACAGGGCTTTTTGATGGTACGGATCCGTAATAACTACAGGTTTGTCTGAAAAAGATATTAAGCTTTTTAATAGCACATAAAAATAAAAATAGACAATAATACTATAATATCAAACATACTGATGAGACAATATACAATTACGGCCCGCATAGGAGGTGGACAACAATTATTGATGACCACCGAATGTGACGGTCGTAATTTTTTTATTATACCGAACAGACGTATTTCATATGCATTGCTATTTTCTTACCCTTCTCCTGATTGTGATTATAAACAACGCATACAACTTCTGGAAAAGCGCTCAATTGATTAAAACTTCTGGTCAAGCGCTCAGGTGGTCACGTCAGGTTCTGGTCAAGCGCTTAGGTGAATATGCCAGGTTCTGGTCAAGCGCTCAGGTGATCAGGTCAGGTGAGATTTAAAAGGGTTGTCGAGGGTGACAATTTTAATGTCCTTTGCGACATTACGAATTGTCATAAGTCATGTGAACAAGAATGATCCATTATAAAAGTGTCTTTAAACATGAGGTATAATAATAAACAATAATAAACAAGAAAAAGGTGATCTGCTGATCACAAAAGATACCTCCGCCCATAGGCAATCCTATGCAGGAATTTTCTTACAAAGCTTACTGAAGTTATCATCTGGAAATATAAAATTTATATATTTTGCCTAAATCAAGGACAATAACTCTGTAATGCATAAACGATCACGGTGAAAGCCAAACTTTACCTGCATTTTATAAATAGTAACCTTGTGCCAAAATATTAAAATTTTCTCTCAAGGAAACCGACGTTATAACCTGGACATCATAAAATTTACAGATTTTGCCTCAATCAAGAGCAATAACTCTGGAACACAAAATCCGATCACGATCAAAATCGAATTTGACCTGTATTTTATAATTAGTAATACCATCCAAAAATATTAAAATGTTCTTATTAAGCTAACTGAAGTAATCATCCGAAAACTATAAAATTTACGCATTTTGCCTAAATCAAGGGCAATAACTCTGGAACACAAAATCGGATCATAGTCAGAATCGAACTTAACCTGTAATTAATTAATAGAAACATTGTCCCAAAATATGAAAGTTTTTTCTCAAAGCAAACCGAAGTTATCATCCGAAAACCATGAAGCTTACAAATTTTGCCTTAATCAAGGGCAATAAGTCTGGAACGCAAAATTCGATCACGGTCAAAATCGAACTTGACCTGTATTATATAAATAGGAACATTGTCCCGAAATTCTAAAACTTTCCCTCGAAGCAAACTGAAGTCATTATCCGGAAACAATAAAATTTACAGATTTTGCCTTAATCAAGAGCAATAATTCTGAGACGCAAATTCTTATCAAGGTCAAAATTGAACTTGACCTGTATTTAAAGAGCAGAAACAATGTCCCAAAACATTAAGCAAACTCAAGTTATCATTCGGAAACAAAAGTGTGACGGACGGACGGACGGACGGATGGAAAGACTGACGGACGGACAAGAGGATTCCTATATACCCCCACCTTTTAAGGCGGGGATATAATAAAAAAATGCAATCACTTGTAACATGGTTAATATACGAGTCATTGCACATTCTTCAGCAAAGTGTAGTAAAATTAAATACTTATTGTAAATTTAAACAGTCTTTTTAAAATCTTAGATAACAAGTAAAAGTGTGTCTAATGGGCAGAGTGCCCAGCCAAAAATCCGAAATATATAAGTGTAAGCTAGATGGTGTTAATGTTTATAATGGTCTTAGACTTTTTTTGTTTGGAAATTAACCAGAATTGAAATCAAAGACTTTTGCAATTCTGTTTTCACTGAAAACGAATTTCATGTTGTGTGGATGCCTAACATAATTCAAAAATATAAATGGTAATTGACATTTTTTGAAAATTTAACAAAAGTAGAATCAAAGATTTGCAATTCTTTTATTATAATATCACACATCTCCCAAAAATGTTGTTACTAACATAAATACCAAACAGAATTATAAGAAGACAAAAAATCCGAAGGTCAAAAAGACAATATAAGTGCAAAGACAATGTTGGTGAAAACCAACGAAAACTGAAAACCGCGATGATCCCAACTTCGTACCGGTATATCAAAAGAAATGGTTGGTAAAAACGATTTTATTGCGACCCAGGCCTCCTCTTCAATTGTGGTTGTGTCCGGTAGCTACTCATCAGCACGTCGCTATTTAACGGGTGTATACAATAAAAACAAATTTTCACTTCAGTCATAAGTGAAAAAAGAATCTTAATCACAGTTCAGACTGAAACTTCAAATTTTTTCACATGGGACTGACATCCTTTACACAACTCTTTAAGTGATCATTAGACAGAAGGTATTTGAAGCCCTGATTATTAAGGCGGTCACGGAGACAATTATTCCTTATTAGAAAATCTCATTAATTGGTGATAGCTCTCGCGTAATAAATCAATTACAGTATACTCCATAAGCAGGAGAAGTAGCAATATCAATCTAGAAAATGTAAGGAAAATTGATAACTTTCAATTTAAGTTCATCCCTTTAAACCACTACCAGTAATCTGATCCTTAAAGTAACATTCGAAGGATATGGAGTAAATGCACAAGAGACAAAGTCTCTACAGATACATGATTAAACCAAGCAATGGAACACTGCTTTTACTGTTATTCTTCATCTTGAAGTCATTATGGGTCCTTCAACAATGAGCTATACTCATACCTAACAGTAAGTTCAACTTAGCCTGAATTGTAACATCATTATTCTATCAATGAAGCATATACTCAGGATTCATATTAAATACTAATACCGTATAGCGGGATTTTTTTACTGTATCGGTTTAATATCAGGGTGTTTGTTTGTTTTTTGTTTGTTTGTTTGTTTTTTTTGGGGGGGGGCGAGTTTCCTCATTGCGGTTCGGAAATTTAGTAAAATTATAAAAAAGGTAAAATAATTGTTTTATTCAACTGTAAAATGCTTAAGTAAAAAAACACTGTACAGCTAATAAAGCACGCAATTACAATTCCACTGTCAAATTTTCAGTAAGTTTAACAGATTTATGTCCTCCAAGATTTCAAAATCCCTGCTGATTTAAAACCATTACATACGATCTCAGGTTTATTTGAAATCTACTGATGCACCTTCATAAGTCATTTGACAAAACTTTACGACAAGCGTGATGATTTCGACTTTCCAATAGTGAACTTCCCGTATTTGAGCAGTAATATTCCCACTTCCCCGGCATATGGCGTGTACATTTCACAACTTATTCGCTATTGCCGTGCCTGTAGTTTGTACAGCGATTTTGTCAACAGAGCGAAATTACTGTCTCAAAAACTTATACATCAAGGGTATGTTCAGTCACTGTTGCAATTGTCACTACAGAAGTTTTACGGTCGTCACCACGATTAAACAGACCATTACAATGTTCCTGTTTCACAAATGAAAAAAGATATCTTTGGGTAGATCCAGAGTTTGTTACCGGACTGACTAACACCGGCTGTGACAAAACCTGACTTTTCACTGGCAGTGTGACGGGTGCCACACGTAGAGCTGATCATGCTTACCCTTCTGGAGCACCTGATGATACCTCAGTTTTTATAGGGGTTCACACTGCTAGTTGCTTTAGTTTTGTAGCGTTCTTGTTAATTTTTTGTTTATTTGTTTTGTCTTTGTCGTACTGTCTCAATTCTTGTTGCTGTGATTTGCCGTGATTTTGGATTTATGATTTTAGAATTTCCCCTTTCCTCGTTCTTGCTTCGGTATTCGTTTGCAGATATATTTGCAGTATGAAATTGACTTCTTGAACATGATATGTCAACAGGCTTAAAAATAAAATGCAATTTTTGTTATATATATTTTTTTTCATTCCTGATATTTGTATAAAGATTTTATGGACTGATATTAAATTTTTCGGGTTTAAATTTTGCATATCACTTGCACAAGCAAAAATAGCATAAATAAAACCCCCGCAAAAATTTCCCGCTATACGATGTTGCATTTTTCACCACAAGCTATCCATTTACGACGTTTCATGATGACATCGTTCTTGCTTCGTTTAAAACTACCTGAAGCCTGAAACCTAACCCGACTTTATATTTCCATCAGAGAAATCAAATTTGGTGACTTATTACCTCAGGTTCACAGCATCCGATTCGCATTAAAATGCTGTAGTTACTGCTACAAGGTATATATGTACAGAGTTCCAGAATAATAATTTTTTTAAAATTTTGTTGAAAACTAAGGAGTTTCTGTCTCATGCAAATCTCTGTCCTTAGCTGATTTTGGCTTTACATTTAGATCATATTGGTAATTTGTTCTCTATCAGTTTTTAAACATCTCTGTGGTCTTCCAAACGTCTAGATTTTATCTGCTCTGAAGAGACATAAGTTGTCGAAATGTAAAATACAAAAAATACCGAAGTTGCATAAAAACAGTAAATTTCGATATGCTGTACACGTGTTTCAAGTATTTAATTAATCGTTACTCTGTCCTTATAAACTACCTTCAACCTAAACCTTACTCTGGATTCTAACATCAGAATTCAGTAATGAAAATCAAAGTTGGTGACACATGATCTCAATACATGTTTTTTGCATTAAATAAAAGCGACCACAAAAGTCCGAATCAATCAAAGGGAGAGACCAGTAATGAAAATCCGTATAACATACGTCAGAATCAGGGAAACACAACCCAACACGAACATTTTTGGCAAGCCTTTATATTTCCGACTATCAACGATCATTTTATAAATAAAATGGTAGGTTTAACCAAGTTTAATGATGCATCAACCTCCCGCTTATATGACGACTTACTATAACTTCTGTGTGCCCAGATTGTGTTAGATGTCAAAGCCATAGTATTGTCAAAGCATAGATTTTTTTCACACAGGTGAAATTTTTTTGTCGTTCGATGTACAAGCCTTGTCTCATACAGGTTAAATGTTTTTGTCGCTCGGTGCACAAATCACACTGAAGTGGCATAAACCTCACAGAAGAAGCCAAAACTTAAACAAAACCGTCTTCAATAAAATTGGAAATTGGAATTGAATAGTTATCAATCAAATCTGGACATCGTCCAATAAATTTCTTCAGAAAAACTTTTAATCTGCATTTATCGAAGCCCCGATTTAAAAGATTACGAATTAAACATCTGTGTCGTTTCAAAAAAAATATTGATATTGACTACATGCTCTAGCGTAACGGTTTAATTTGGAAATATATTCTCCATAAGCTGGGGAAGACGGACTATTACTGTCGAGGTTTGGAAAGTTTACAATATTCAAATGGAAATCGTCTCTTTTGTCATAAATTCGTGTGCTGAGGTTGCCACTTTCGTCAAACTCCAGTAGTAAATCTAAAAACGAAACAGAATGGTCAGTGTCTGTAGTCTCATTTATTTCAAGTTCTGGGGGAAATATTTATGGAATATAGTCGGCTAATTTACTATTATTAAGCGACAAGACATCATCAATATATCTGTTTGAGTAATTAAAGGATCTAGCCTCTTTAATTCTACTTTATTTGACCAAATTTTGCAAAAATTCTGTTTTGTAAGTGAACAAAAACAGGTCGGCTAAGACAGGAGCACAATTCGTACCCATTGGAATGCCGAATGTCTTGTTGGAATATCTTGCCCCCGAACTGGACAAATATGTTGTCAATGAGAAATTCCAGCATGCTGATCACCTGTTCTTCATTGTAGTATCGTGTGTAACCCAATGGTACTTTGTTAGTAAAATAGGTAGATGTATATGCTAAACATTTTGTGAAAGGATATTGGGTAAATGAACATTAGACCACAGCACATATTAAAATTCCAACTGCAATAATTTTGATGAGCTGTATGCTTAGGCTACATATTTAAAGCTCTGTCCTTTTTGTAAGTAAATGCATTCTTGATAAGACCAATCAAACGACTTTTCAATTTTGAATTGGGAAGAGTAGTATAGAAAGTAGAAAAATCGAATGTTTTCAACGAGTGGATCTTTGAAAGTGACTGGGTTTTCAAGTTGTTCAGAAAATTAGTATCCACATATTATTGATGCTACTACGTGAATAAACAGTGCCACAGTATTTTGTTGGCCTTCTTTCACAGAAGTCAAAATATTAGTTAGGATAATGAACAATTAGAAGAGCCGGCAATGTACCGTTGTTTACACGGGCACTTATGAAGTTTCTTTGTCCAGTACAAACTAGGCAAATCATTAGATTTGTCATTGGTAGAAATGTTTAATGACTCCATAAACGATTTATGATTTGCCAGGATTTCATCTTTATCTATAGTAATATTTTTGTATGTTGGGTTGCATGTACTATTATCTACGCCAAGTTCTTGTATTAGACAATCATAATAGTGCTTTTTACACCCAAAAACAACATTTTTTGCGGCTTTGTCTGCTGGAATGACAACATACTTTTCGTGAAGGGATGAAAGACAAGGTACAGCATCACAGTCATTGAAGATAGATTTGGGTGTATTCTGTACGCAGTTTTTCAATTTATGTATCCTGCGTAACACTAAAGACCGGATAGCTTTTTCCCATTCTGACAGTGTGTTGATGTCATCAACTTTAGATTCACGCTTGATCCAGGATCTGGCATATTCCTCAACTGTGTCCATTATGATCTTAGAATTATGATAGCAGTTGATACTTAGAGGTTCCCCGAACTTCGGGCCTTTCTAAATAATTTTCCTGAGACCATCGTGTTCAATTATATTCAGATTACCTGTGATAACGTGGCCAGATGGTTGGTATATAAAAAGGTGAACTGGAACAATCACACGTCAGAGGATTTTTTGAGTAAACTTCAATATATAGGTCCTGCAATGCTTTTCTGTAATTAAAGATATGCTTTGCGATGGTGTTGGAGTAGCTGTAGGAAATAATGGGGACTGATTGATTATTGAAGTAGACAGGAATTTTCGATATTACTTGTTTGTGATTAAGTATATTGCTTAGATTCATAGCGTCAATATCTTTGTTCTTAAATGGTATATGTAAAAAATTCCTGTTGCTGTTATGTAATTCTTCAGTCCTGACAGCTTTAAACAGTCTATATTGTGCTACATCACAGATAATACTGCAGAGTCTATATTGTGGAGTCAGTGAATTAACTCCACTCTGATCTAGACTATAGTCTTGTCGTTTTTTTCAAGAACGACACAGGTAAGGAAAATAAAATCGTTCTGATATAATGGAGTCCAAATGGATGCTGAAGGTTGGACAATAGATCTTAAAACATTTTCGACTGTGACCTACAGTAGCTGCCCTTTTTACATGCAGTGGTTATGAAACGAAGCGAACTATATTTGAAAATAAGATAACAAATCAATATAAATTATATATGAAAATTAATAATAAAGAAAAATTAAATATAATTATAAATAGCAACTGTGTTCAAATTCTCAAAATGTCTTCTAATGTCACATCTGACTGCTTAGAATATAGAAAAAGTAGAGTTCAATAATAATAAATGTTATGACATTCATGATTCTATGGTTCATTATCATATATTTCATTTGTAATTAACTGTCACATGTTATATTGGCCCTAACCACTTATTATAATTGAGTTTGTGCTAATAAAATATTTGTATTTGTATTTGTACATTAGGACGATGGTAAGTCCTAGTGCCATAACTACGGATTGTTCTTTTGTTGGTATTGAACAAACGCATGACGTTAACTTCATTACATGCTGGACTAGATATATTTCCCACTCCTTTTATGTTGTCATTACACCCGTATGGCATAGCAGTGCCTAGTTCTTTGATCCTGTAAAGTCCTCTGTCTGTTCTATATGGTGTACTAAGTACAGGACTATTAGTATGATGGTATATTTTTTCAATGAATCGCACGTTCATTGAAAGAGCAGGGCCATGGTCAGGTTGATTAATTTGGTTGTAAAGCATCCGATATTCTGGATCGTTAGCATCATACCTTTGTTGGTTCATCCGAAGTGACTGACGAGTTTCACCAACATACAGAAGACCACACAGAGAACATTCAATGCCATAAATGACATTTTTTGTTGAAAAATCCAGGGGTTCACAAGTTTTGGTAACGTACTTACGGCCGGTTAATTCACTTTGGAAATCTGGAGAGGTAATTAAAATATTACACGTTTTACATCTATTGTTTTTACCAGTTTTATGTCTACAAGTAGAAATCTTTGGTGTCAATTCATGTGTAGGAGGAGATTTAAGGCAATCAACAAGATTTATTTCACATGTTTTCAGTTTGACTGGTTTGTCCGAAAGTTTGAATTAGTAGTTACCTTCTTGCTGTACGTAAGTCAAATCGGTGGGATGTTCTCCGAAACACATATATTATTGGTCACAGAGTTCAGCACTTTCTGTCACACTATCCAGTTCAAATTTCCATGATGGTATAAAAATTGATTCCTTCAAAACTACCTTCAACCCTGAATTTTAACCTGAATTCCAACATGGCACTCGGTGGATGTCCTTGTTACTGGATTTGGCCTGCTATTCCGATATTCCTGGTAATGAGTTTTTCTTTTTTGACTACTTTTGGATTATGGGTTTCGATATTATACGATTCTTATGCTACTGAAAAAAGTAACCCCTTGAAACACGTGTAACAAATTTACTGTTTATCATGCAACTTTGATTTTTTTGTATTTTTATATATCAAAATATCCTTTTGAATTCAAAATTAATGGCCTTTGAAATCAAGATCAGAGCATCCTCCTTCACGGATCAAAATGTTGCAGTTCATTCATCTACAGATTTTATAGAAATACCATAACTCCTTAAAAAACTACCTTCAATCTCAACTTTTATCTTGTATAGAGTTTTCGTTTGAAATCAAACAACAATGAATTGGTCAATCTGTACTAAGAAGGTTTACTATTTCAATTACGAACGAGTCTTTATGAAAAACTACAAAATGGAACTGAACAAAATAGTGATAACCTATTTCAATTTTCAATGATAACAGTAGGTATATCGACGACATCCTCACTGTTGACGATCCCCAGTTTTTAGGTTATGTCAAATTCATTTATCAACAAGAACTGAAACTTAATAAAGCAAACAATGACCCAGGTTCTGGTATATTTAAAACTAAAATTTATAATAGAAGGGATGACTTTGATTTCACTATTACTAATTTCCCCTTTCTTGACGGCGACGTTCTTCTGGCTCTATCTTACGGGGTGTATATATCTAAATTGAAACGATTCGCACGCGTCTTTACTACTCTTGAAGACCTTAATGACTGTTATCTTACTGTGGCATTCAACTTTCATGCAAAGTTACAGATTTCATAGACGGTAAATCACATTTTATAATTTTTAAAAAAGATAAGAACAGTTGATATCTAAATATGGTGTAGCTCACAAACAGCTCTTTTACTAAGGGCATTTCACATCCTTGTTTTTACGGAAATGTTGTTAAAAATGCAAAAAAAATGCTTTAAAAAATCTAGAAAAATCGGGACGTAATTAACATTCTTTACGTAATTGGGAATATTGACAGATTATTTTGCATGATTTCATATAATTGGCTTTGGGATCCAATCACCTGAAAATTTTTCAGGTATGTTGATATCTCACTGATACTGCCGATGTCTACTGATATCCATGATCATGATGATGCTTTACCAAATCATGCAGGAAGTTTTGAGTTTGATTTTTCTTCCGTAGTGCTACAGTGTTTAACCAGCAGACATGGCTTCTTGAACTAGCCAGCAGTTTAGCGGGGAGCACTTTTTGACCCATTTATCTAAGTTTTGAATTATTCGTTCATTTTCAGTATTGTGGTCTTGGAATTAGAAATGTTCCTGTTTTGTGGTTTATTTGGCAATGTATTTTAATATAGGTAAACGGGATAGCGGAGGTTTGGGTACCATTAACCAGGATTAACCCTTCCACTAGCTCTTGCTATCGTCGGTACCAAATCTTGCAATCCCGCGATCCTATTATTATCTACATTTGTTTTTTGTCTATTTCATTAATGTATTTCTTGTGCAGTTCCCTGATGGATTGTAATTTTCGGCCATTGCAGGTCTTTCCTGCTATTTTTTTCTTCATTAATTAATTAATTGAAAATAGTCATATTTAGCTAAAAAAATTTAACTAAATTTTCCGTTTTTAAACCAAAGCCAAAAGATCTTTAAACTGAATTGCAACAAGGACTGATATAATGTAATGTTCAGTAATGTATTATTTACTGAAATACAAAGCAATTAATCAAGTGATGTTGAATAACGTATCTGATTATGACCTCAACCAATATCACTTGTGAAGAATGTCGTCCTTTTTAAAACGGTGTTTTGGAGACAAAAATATTCAAAACATCTTACATTATTATTTATCATAAACTATGTTCCTGATGTCAGGAAGCTTGTATAAGGCACACAATTTTCTAAAGAAACCTCCAAAGGGCTTAAGTGTCCAAGATTACTTGAAATAGAATAAGCGGGGACACAATTTTAAGGTATTCATCCGAAGGATACTGCTAGTAAGTACTGTGACTAAAACGAAAATTTCTTGAAATTCATTTTGGGTATGGCAAATGTTAAAACTATATTCCTGGTTGATGGTATAATCTTAAAGCTGGCGAAAGATTTTAGAGAGGAATTTTTTTATGCATATTCCATTGGTTCTTTGTGTAATCAACTACCTCACTAATTTTGGAGTTGACATTACCGGATTTGACTTTACCCTGGATTGACCCGCTGACAGTGTGACGGGTGCTGTATGCAGAGAAAGACATGCATACCTTCCCGGAACATCTGATGTCACTCTGTTTATTGAGAGTTCACACTGTTTGTGCTTTAGTTCTTTGTGTTGTATATATAGTGTTTGTGTGTTTTGTTGGCATGTAGTGTCTTTGGTCTTCCGTCTTCTGGTGCTCTTGCTTTTGTCTTGTCTCTGGACTTTGATTTATGTAATCTTGTGATTTGTTCCTTCGGTAATCTACTGCCAAATGGAATATGAATACTTAAGGATTATTTGAACCTGAATCGCCCAAATTCCTTTCTTATGTAATTGAATACTTGCCAAAAATTGAAATTTCAATGTATTTATTATGGTTGGCCTCATTTTTATGGTTGCACCCATAAATCGTGTTTCTATACCATTTTTGGTGATAGGACAGCGTTTTTTAGGTTTTTATAGAAGATATGCTTTTAGATTCAATTTCAATATTTATTAAATTTCTATTAAAATTTAAGATTATCTCTTACACTTGCATAATTATTTCTTATTTTATGTTCACAAGATCTGTCACAGAAAAATTAGAATACATTTTTAGTGACTATTCGATCTTTGGTCTATAATTGTCAATTTTAAACTTAGAAGTTTAAAAAAACGGTCTTGAAGTTTTAACTACTGAGCTAATTCACAGTAACTTCGGTATTTAGTTACTAATTACACAAATTGTACACAGGAAGTCATTGAAAAGCGAAAAGCAAAAAGTAAGAAATTTACGGGAAAAAATACAATTTTATATCATGATTAGTCGGGCAAATTTGATTTTCAAAATTATGTTGCACTAGCCATTTTGAAATATTTGTGTTTGAAACTTTAGATAAAAACTATGGAACTTTTAATTTCAAGGAAATTATCCAAACATGCTGAGTATATCGAATTTCTACAACTTTTCGTGTATAGGGTAATTAATGGAAGACATAAGAGTGCATTTTCTACAAAAGGGCAAGAGCTACAAAATGGGTGATCGTATTACCACAGACTTGCATTTTCAATACAAAATTTTTGAATATATAAGAGGTAACATTGTAACACGTGAATAGCATAGCAAAATTAACAGTTAATTATGCAGCTTGGGTATTTTTGTATTAAGAAATTTACCAAAATTTAAAACTTATACTTTTGAAATCTAATTGGTGACAATTTTTATTTTCAAACCAAAAAAAAAAACTATTTAAGTATGGTTGCTAGGTAGAATTGAAAAAAAAAATGGTGGTCTTTGAGACTTTCAGGGAATTAAACAAGATTGGAATCAAATATTTTTGAAATCCAATTGATGAAAATGTTTGTCCTAAATGAAACAAAACAAAAACTATAGGAAGAGTTTGAGTCACAAGAAAAGTGTGACAGACAGACGGACAGACGGAGGGTATAACAATATCCCTGAATTTTCTGCGAAAATGAGGGAATAATAAAATTGATCAATTACATGTTCTATTTTTGTCAATCAAACACAACGGCTTGTTACCTTAACTATCATTTAGGTAGCAGAAGAGACTTCAACCATTTTGTTTTCATGTTTTACGCCTTGATCTTTGGAGAAATATTTTAAATATTTTGCTTGAAATAAAAGAAATGGGATAAGTTTTCTTAAAATAGCGTGTATTTTGCATTTTAAGGTAGTAGACCCGGGGTAACCCGAAAATTTTCCACAAATCCAATCTTCTTTAAATCTGCAGTATGAAACAATTATGTGCTAATATATACCAAGACAAAAATTTTGAAAAGTTTCACCGTAAGATTTTTGATATATACCAAGACAAAAATTTTGAAAAGTTTCACCGTAAGATTTTTGATCTACAGTTCATAGAAACATCCCTGTCTAAGTGGTCTTAACTTCTGTTCATAAATCGCAATAAGTGTATACTACTGTACTGTATACTAATAAGAAACAGCATAAATTAACCCTAAATTGCTAAATTGCTTCTTAGAAACTTGTAAACCTAAGTACCAGAGAATAAATATCATAAGCATGCATTAAGTGTTAATTTGCAATACAAAAGAAATAACATTGTCTAAACAATGCTGAAAACAGAGCTTCATTCAATTTCTTCTAAACAAAAATCCTATAATTCAATTTTCATAAAAAACTCAGGAATTAAAGATCATCCATATAATGACTTATATCAATGTTAAGAAAACTGCAAAAAGTCATAATATTCCTTTATACTGAACGTCAAGTTGACAGAATTACCTCCCTTGCCAAATATCTGACTTTCATTTATTTCATTTTTTTAAATGATACTACTCAAAACCTGGAAATTTTAATACACGCATTATGAAGTGTTTCATCATAAAAGTGTATTTTCATGATAAGCTGGATATTTTATTCCTAGTTAGGAAAAATATTATAGATCTCCTGTTTTATTCATACCAATCACAACAAGTAATTTTATAGTAAAAGGAGTTATCTCCTCTTACCCAAGGTCTACTACCTAAAGTCAAAGTGGCATTTGGATTGTGAAATGATTTGAAATGTAATTTGAAAAAAGGAGGATACTGGAATCACAACAAAAAATTAAATAATTAGAAAACAAGTTCATTGGTCACCACTTTTCTTTTCTGAAAGGCAAATACATAAGTAAGCATCATACAAAATGAAACAAAATTCTATCTAATATAGATTTAATTAATATAAAGAACTACATATATAATTTTTTTTTTTTGCATTTCAATTAAATATTCCATATTTGTTGATGCGCTTATATGGTCTTTGATCCCCAATTTTCAATTTATAATTTGCTTTCCCTAAAAACAAAATTGAATCTATGCCAGTATTTCATAATTATAGAGGACTTTTCTTGAAACCCCGTACAACCTTTACAGAAAGATGCCCATTTTATTGGTCATAATGGTTTAGTTTTTATTCTCACATATGACTACAAAAATCCGCCTTTTTTTGTGCACTTCACAAATGGACAGTGACTTAATGTGCACAAAGTGTATTCTTGTAAAATGTTCTGTATGTATTATCTACAGTGTTTAGCTGTAATATTCATTCTCCTCTGAATAGTTATATTTTTAAATTTTAGGTCAGATCACCATATATGAATGGTATTATAAAATTTACAACATTAATAAGTCAGGTACAGTGTCTGAACTATCCTAATTAACCTTTTGCTAATTAAACTTTATTATAAATGTTTTTTCTTCAGGTATTGAGAATGAGAAGAAAACTTCTTGTAGATATAGATCTTATGATTGAAATTTTTTGAAATAAGTGAATATTTAAAAATAAAAAAAAATACCCCAAAAATCCACATCGAAATATTTTCATAATGAACTATTATAAAATCTGTAAAACAAAGACCGTGAAATTATTGACAGAAATACTTACTCCCATAAACTTCAATGTATACTGGTTTACTTTCTCCCGTTCCAAAAAAATTTTCAGCATAACAGATGTAAGATGCCTCATCATTCAGATCGACACGATTGATGACCAGTGAGGGAGAAGTAATATTTGATCCAGAAAACTTGCTGCCGTCCATTTTAATGATATTTGGCTTTGTGCCTACTATTTTTGCCCAGTATATTTTTGTACAAGCAGGTTCTGCAGTAACCGTACATTGCAGGGTAACAGAAGTTTTAAACATCGCTCTGTGATTTGAATAATCAATTATAAGTTTGGGTTTATCTGGAAAGAAGCAAAACTTTCCAATAAAGCATGTCAGTGAAAGGCGCTGTATTATTTTAAAAGATTAATTGTATAAACTTTAGGAAAATTTACAAAACTGGAATGAAAGATTTGCGATTCAGTTACTGTTTTGTCAAACGTCCTCGCTAAATGTGGATTATAACAAAATAAACTAAAAGAGAATCGACAGGAATCAAAGTTGAAAGAGTTACTAGGCAAATCTGGTTTAAAAACCTCCGGAAAATTTAACCGCAATGGCATTTGAAAAAAAATTCTGGGTAAAGCAGGTTTTATATTGCACCAAAACTGCCAGCCTATTGTGGTAGTGTCCTGTAGCTACTCAACAAAAATTTCAATTAAAAGGTCATAGACACTGAAAAGAAATATTCATTACAGTACTTAGTGAAAAATGAATCTTGAATCACATTTCTGACAAAAAATTCAAATTTTTCCATAATGGACTAATATGTATTAAAACTTTTTACTGATCTTAGACACGAAATTTTTTGAAGCTTTGATTGATACGTTGGTCACAGTGGTAACTATGCCTAACATCTACATCCTAAGGAACTCAAAACTTGCCATTTTTTGTTGAGTTTTCTACTGCGAAGTCAAACTATACAGGAAGTTTATTATGGTAACAACTGTGACGTCAAACGGACCTTTTTTCCGTGTAAGTCAGCTTCTTCCGACCCTGTCTTTTATTTGCTGTCTTACACCGAAAGCAGCCATTTACGGAAGAAAACAGATTACACTCATAATGGCAGAAAATTAGAATCATATGCTACAACATATAAGGGAACTGAACAAGAAAAACAAATAATAGACTAAAAAAAAAAACGTAAGTAACGATAGGAACTTGGGATAGCCGGCGTCTCACATTAAAATATTTCAAAGAATTCAGTCGATCACCGTTTACTTCAAGATCACACCATCCTATTCAAATCAAAATATTGCAGTTAAACCTATATACCTACGTAACGATATCATATTCCTTTTTGAAATTACCTCAAACCTCAATCTTAGCCTTTTTCGGACGAACGAACAAACCAATAGACTATCTAAATAAGTTTTTCACTTATCAAACATCAACAAATTTAATGTTCAATGTTCACACATCAATAAATTCAATGTTTTCCAAAAAAAATGTCTTCCTGTACTAGAAACTATGGAAGCAGAAAACCAAAGGAATAAGGACATGTCAAAAACAAAGATGAAAGAAGGACGTGAGACAGTCCCAACGCACGTAAACAAAAAGATGACATTAAGAACTAAAGAACTCCTATGAAAACCAGGAATGACACCAGGTGCTCTCGAAGGGTAAGCATATTTTAAGAAAGGATATGGAGTTAATGAACATGAGACCATAACACATATGTTATCTCATCAACAGCACTAGAACCCAAACATAGGAAATCCATTATTGCAAAAATGTTTTAGATGCACAAAACCAAAAGAAATCCGAATAATCAGTAATATCAAATACAGCTAAGGACAAAACCACGATGGATAGAGTTAAACCCGAGGTTTGAGAATTTACCAAAGAAAAATTGGATAATAGTTATTGAAGAAAGTGTATACATGAAATATAATCTCTTGCAGAAGTACACCATATCTAAGAACAAATAAGAGCATACATCTCTAAAACTTGGAATTGTTTTACCAACTCCACACTGCATTAAAAGACAAACTCCTGTATTATATATTTTAGAAAAGGATATGGAGTAAATGAACATGAGACCATAAAACATATGTTAACTCCAACTGCAATAATTTTAATGAGCTGTATGGCCATTTCGGAAATGTATTTCTAATCAGCAGCACAAGAACCCAAACATAAGAAATCTATTACAGTAAAAAATGTTTAAGATGAACAAAACCTAACGAAATCCAAATAATCAGTAACATCAAGTATAGCTAAGGACAAAACTACGATGGAACCTTACCTTAACCCTAACCCTATGCCGCTAGCGGCATCTGTTTCATAATGATGTTATAGTGATGGCCATAGAATTTCTGAAGGGATGAAAGAAACAAAGGCTGAACAAATCCCTGAGTAAGCATCTTGTGGGAGAGTGTTTTTGTTCTATTCAAAATATCACTGTATAAACTACATGCTCCACTATAACGAATCAACAGTAAAATTTACACTGCGTACGCTGGAGAAGTAGGTATATCGCTACTCAGAAAGGGAAAGTTCACAACTTGGAAGTTAAAATCAACACTCTTGTCATAAAGCTTAGATTTCAAGCGTCCATCATCGTCAATATACAACAAAAGATCTAAGTACGAAAAAGGTTTAATAAGAAACATTCAAATACAGCATTAAAGCCTTCCTGTTTAAAAAAAACAAAAAAGACTTATTTAACTGTATAGTATGGACTACAACTGAAACAGATGCTAGTGTTGTAATGGAGTTTTCCGCTGAAATACACAGAAATTGCTCATGTTATGTATATAAGATATCTGAAAAGACTCGTCCTACAATCTTAAACTATTATAATCCAGTAACTATTGTTAATAACATCGATTTCTTTTGGATGATTATTTATAGACAAAAATTGAAAACACTTTCCCATAGTGTCCAATGTATAACTATGTTCTTGATATCTGCGATTTTGTACAAGGCACACAACTGTTTAAGGAGACCCCGAAAAACTTTTGTGTCCATTTACTTGCTACTGTCTATTAAAGGTTTTATAGTAAACCTTTGAAAATTTTCAAATCATCTTTTTCGTTAAACTATGTTTCCTTTTGTTGACAATATTGCACAATGATAAAGCAGGGTCAAACTCGACCCAATTCTAATAGGATTAACACAAGGCTACTGTTAGACATTTTTACTTTTCATCTTCAAAACCGAAACCGAAACCGAGACCGAAACCGAAACCACATACAGAATGAATTGTGTTTTGTTTTTCTTCATTGCATGTATAATAAGTTTCTGGTGACCCAAGCTTTTTTTGAAATCTTAGAAGTAGAATTATTTTTAGATTCAACATATAATTGAGGCGATTAGAGTTTAGGCATTTCATAATAAATATGAAATCATTCTACAATTTGGATTCAAAAAAAAATTTTTTTTTTGGTGAAATCATTAAAAAAATACATAAATATTGTGCTGTTTTGTAAACATTTCTTATATTTAATAGAAAAAAGAAGGGAAACGTGGAATGTGTCAAAGAGACAACGACCCAAAAGGGAGTAATAACAACTCAAAGCCACGATAAGATCTTCAATGAACGGTGAGAAAACCCCACACCCAACGGCAGGTCGGAGTCGGCCCTGAATAAAGAGCAATCAAGTTCAGCGAAATAAACATCATCCTAGACTCCTATAGACATAAAGTAAACTAACTAGAAAAAAGACAAGACACACAAAGCCTTAATAAATTTCCTGACTTAGGACAGGCGCAAACCTGCTGCGGCGGGGTTAAACTAGTTATTTGGGCCCAAACCTTCCCCTATAGCTATGTGATAAATCAAAAAACAATCGTAACAACAGTTGGCAACAGGCCTTAGTCAATTGTGAAAAATGAAAATAAAAGAACTAAATATACGGACAAAAACATGAAATCACAAGAGACTACTAGCAGTTAACTGACATGTCACCTCCAGACCCATTACCAACTGACAAAGTAAGTTATGTACCCTCAGTATACAGCTTCCACGAAGATCCCTTCTTGTGAGGAGTTTAGCATAATGATTTCATGCATACACCGGAATACATAACCCGTGTCCATACAATACGAATTTTAAAAATTTAGAATGTGTTTAGTTAAAATGCAAAGACCCTATCAAAAAATCAATGTTAATACCAAAGAAGGCCATACGTAATGACTTGACGACAATACCGTAATTATAACCCTTATGAATTAGACGATTTAAAGGTTTCATAAGTTTGTTAGGCGAGTTTAAGTATTTTTTACTCTGATGTAAAACATTACTGTAAAATAAGGGATGTGAAATACCAGCCGTGATAAGATGTTTACAGGTTGCATTGTATTTATAAACTAAGTCTTTATATCGATGATAAAATTTAGTAAAGGTTTTAACTAGTTTATGATAACGAAAACCCTGATGTAATAGTTTTTCAGTTATGAAAAGATTCCATTCATTAAAATCGCAAACGTTATATTACATACTCGAGCAAATCAAACAAGTTGAGATATGTAAACACCATATGCTGGCACTAATAGAACATCGCCATCCAGAAATGGATAATTAACTATGGGAAAAGAAAAATCGTCCCTTTTATCATAAATTTTAGTATCTAATTTACCATTCGTTATATCAAAATTGATGTCTAAGAACGGACAATGACGATTATTAGAACTGGCTTTATTCAAAGAAAGTTCTTAGGTAGATGTCCTTATAATACGTAGTGAAGTCGTCATTATTTAAAGTTAAAATATCATCCACATATCGGAAAGTGTTGTTAAACTTTTCAATTAAATGCTGTTTA
>MJUU01026250.1:36129-47041 GCA_002080025.1 Modiolus philippinarum
ATTTTTTGAATGCCCACTGAATAAGACGTCTGAATTTCTTCTTTATAAGATATGTGGTAAGGTAGTATAGAAGGAAGAGAAATCAAAACTTTCAAGGGATTCAAAAGGGGCATTATAAGCATTTAATTTATCGAGAACTTCCAATGAATTTTTTACACTCCAAAAATGATTGACACCACTGTTTTCATATACTTTGTTACAGAAATTTATAACCAGGTTTTTAATAGTAGTCAACGTATTAGTGAGTATAAAAGAAACTTTAGTGGTAGAACAGTGACTAGATGACAAAATGAATCTAGATTTATATGGCGTTTTGTGGAGTTTAGGAACCCAGTACATGGTTGGAACTCTTTTACTATCAGGTTTAGCCTGGAAAGATGTAGCTGTTAGAAACTGTATGTTTGTAATTTCATTTTCCGTTAATTGGGTTAATTGAAAAGTATGTGAACTGGTAATTTATTTTTGGAGTACTTCTATATCATGTTTACGACAAACTATGATGATGTTATTAGCAGCCTTATCAGCTGGGACAAAAACAAATTCCTTGCTAAATTCTTTAAGTTTCATTTGGATGCGAGAAACGGTCGGTTTATTTTTGTTGTCATGGCGGAAATGTTGTTCAAACTGTTTAATTTGGATATCGAATTTTCATAATAGCATTAAAGAAGGAATCCAAAGATATTTTGTCAACGTGTTCACGTTTAACCCAATTTTTACAATAAGTCTTAAGTGAGTCGTGGAGGGTTTTACGACAATCTTTCCAATTAATTTTAGAAGGTGGCCAATATTTTGGACCTTTCTTTAAGAAATTAATAAGCTCTTTGTCCTGCAAGATGTTGAGATCTCCTGTGATGACATGGGAGCTAGAAGTATAGGCGTATTTTGAACTGTTGCAATTTCATGTATCAGGCACAGAATTGTTAATGTTTATATCTTTACAAATTTTACTGTAATTGAAGACGTACTGCCGGATGGGTTTCTTGTATACTGTTAGTACCTAACAAATGATGGGGAGTTCTGTATTTTCGAAATAGCCAGGATTTTTTTTTTAACTTAAATCTATTTATCCTTGTTTCGTCATATATTTGTAGAGACTGTCTCGTGTGCGTTTTCTCCGCATCTCTTCATTGTTTATTCTATTCTACTAGTTTAATTAATGAATTGGATGTTATAGTCTATTGTTAAGACTCGGTCTTTATTCATTTTTTTAAAAATTTTATTTCATATCGTTTGAAGAAGTTTTAATTAATACACTGTACAAATTTCAAGATTTTTAGTATGAATAAGGTCTGAAAAATAGGATTTTTAGTCTGCAAATTAAGCTCTGTCTTTCGAAATGACCGAAACAATTCAGTTTTTGAGAAAAGTTTTTTCATTATATCCTTTTGAATTAATTTTATATCTATTGATATACACATTTTATGAATTTTAGCATAAATAATGTATTAAAAGTAAGATTTTTCTTAATTTGCTTAACATACAACACAACATATAAAACTCCCTCGAAACAATGGCAGTAGAATACAAATGTACCGGAGGAACAAAGTAGTAGTTTTTACAAAAATCCAAAGACATGACAAAAACGATAACACAGAAAACAATGACGTAAGACAGCTTCAAAGCACAGACATAAAAAAACACAACATTCAAAACCAAGGCACTCAAACTGTGTGAACTCCCATGAAACTGAGAGGGACATCAAATAGGTTTAATGAAATATATTTAAAAGAATTAATCGTTTTCATCATTTTTACAGACAGACTTTAAAATTTTATAGGTTATTTGTGCTAAATTTCAGCTAAATTTCTTTATTTTCCTTTATATATACTGTATATACTACCTCCTGTGGGTAGAATACAATTTTCAAAAAACTGAAATTGTTTTGGTCATTGTTTCTTAAGATTGAGCATTAAGTGAAGTCATAAAGTGCTCCCTTTAGACCAATTCTATAATGAAATTCATGAATTTAGTATATTGCAACATAAAAAGCTTCTTCAGAAATATATGATGAAATTACATATTTTGCGTTTAAACAACAAAGTAAAAATCTTAATTTTCCAATTTTACTAATGCTAAAAATTGATAAAATGTTTGTTCTTACATATAAAATTCCCTTAGGAGGATATGATGAAATATAATTTTCCAAAGTAACGGAACTGTACTGGGTCATTTTTAGAGATTCAGTTTAAATTGCAAAAAATTCCTGCGTACCACCTTTTATGTATGCTGAAATTCATTAATTTTTAATATTTCAGCATATAAAACTCCTTCAAATACATCGGCAAACGAACACCTAAGCAAAGAAAGAGGAAAGGGGGGATCCCCAAAGGATAAAATGAAGTAAAATTTTCATAAAGAAAAACTGAACAAAAATCAAATTCATCCACAGACTAAAATTCTAACAATGAAAAAAAATTCATCAGTTGTTTATTGAATTAAATTACTGTTTCTAATGTATATCTGGAGAAAATAAAACTGTAAAAGTGAACTCAGCGAGTCGATATCGAATGCGTCCATGACCCGTGAATCAGCTGTTCGTTCGCACCTTCAAGCACCAGTCCGTTAAGAAATAAAATTAATCAGGTTGAATAATAAAGAAAATTATAAAATATTTACAGGATATTAATTTCTTTCTTTAGTTGAAATTAAAATCTGAATTGCCGGATCCGTTTCTGATTGGATAAACTTTAAACACCTAATTGCGATTTACTTTTCTCGTGACTCGTTGGCTTAAACTATTAACTGCGTTTTCGATTCAAACTCAATACCGAAACTTAAAAAAAAAACCCTTAAAAACCTAGGTTTTTGTTTGATTTCGATCGAACACTACAGTTTTTTGCAAAATATTATCTATACCGATCGGAAACTCCAGATTTCGTGCGAAATAAATTATGTTTTGCATGGAAACCATGTTTTTTAGCAAAATACTAAGAGTTCCGCATTTTTGTGACATTTGCATTTGATAAATTAGTTTCATGCAACATAAAATTCGTTGCATATTCCAGATTGGAAATTTCACTAGGAATACAGAAGTAAACCCAATCAAAAACCAATAAATTATAAAGATTCTACAGTCAAGCACTCAGTTTAACCCCTTTTTGCTCTTTCTATGAAAATGGTTGGGCAGAGGTCCCAAAAATAAAAAAAAACATAGTTTACGCGTATACTTAACTTTTATAATGATTCATTTACTAGAACCAAAGTTCTAGTATACGTCCGTGTCATAACATTTGCGGTCGGATAAGAACGAGAAAAGTAATAAAGGATTAAAAGTACCAACAGAAGAAATTGTGTAAGAAATAAATAATTTTCATTCTATTCTCGATTCCAAAACCTTCTACAACATTGTATTAACGAATAGGAGTGATAACAAAATTGGAAGTCAATTGTGGCAATTTCAAAACGAAAACTTAATAATTTAATTAAGCAAATGTTTAATATATATGCTTTAACACTGCAAACACAATTCATTCTGTATATGCTAGTTTCGGTTTCGGCCTCGGTTTCGGATTCGGTTTCCACGATGCATAGTAAAAATGTCTATTTTTCAGTTTTTGTGGTCAGCAGAGTGGCTTCAGAGGAAAATATATTTAAATTAATTTTGTGTAGGATGTTAAAACTTTATACCCTTTTGACGGCCTTCTCTATTGGGTACGATCCGATCATACTGGGCCCAAATCTTAAAAGATGACAATGGCAGCGTGGTTTCAGAGACGGAATCGTTAACTGCATACCAATTGTGGTTCTTTGAGTAACTATTCTGATTATTGAGGCTTATCTGGAGGGAATATGAATGCTAAAAGCTTATCTGAACCCAGCCACAGGATTCAGTACGTTTTTATAGTATATATTCCTTTGATAGAATTTTAATCCAGCGGTTATTGAAATTAAAGATAAGCTCTTACACTTACATTTGATATTTTTTTTATTAGAATATCTTGACATGATCTGTCACAAAACTATTAGTACAAAAGCCTGATGACCATTTCCTTCGTTTAAAATTGACAATACTTAATTCTAAAGACTATTTTTAAATGGGATTTGAAATTGTAATCAACGGAACTAACTACATATATTAAAAAAAAGAAAAAAAAGAAAGAAAAAGAAAAAAGACAAATGCGAAAATTATTTGAAAAACAACAGTAAAATGAAAATGTTGACTTATTGAACATTATTGCAAGGTAAACTATAACCTTAACGGTTGTGGTCCGAAATAGCAAGTTATAAATGTAATATGAATTTAGTTCCTGCATATGGCCATTACGACAACTTAATATATGTCTCTTCAGCGCAGATCAAATCAAAGTATTTTTCAAACCATATACCCAAAATATGTGTAAAAACTGATAGAGAACAAACTACAAATAGTATCTAAAAAACAAAGCAAAATCAGCTGAGGGCAGAGCTATTCAAGGGCGAGATATGCCATAGTTTTAAACACAATTTCTTAAAATTTACTGAAGTTATGGGTACTGGGTTGGTGAAAACCCTATGGAACTAACAGTCTACCAGCAGTGGCATCGGCCCAGTGGTAATAAATAACAAAATTTGAATTTAGTTTCTGTATATGGTAATTTCGACAGCTTATGTCGCTTCAGTGCAGATCAAGAAATAAACGACAAAAAGCAAGAAATTGACGGAAAAAGTGCAACTAGTTTAAAAGAAATGTCAGAAAATTTTGAATTTTGATGGGAAATGTTGCCCTTTCCATTTTTAAATGTTTGTATTATGAACTTAAGCTCTATATATTGGTGTTTGAAGCTGTATGCAAAAATGGAATTATTAATTTCAAGGCAGTAACTGAAACAAAAAGGCATTATATTTTCATCAAACTTGTAGAGTAGAACTTCATTTAGGCTTACACATACGCATTTCCAAAATATGGTTTTAAATGAAAGACAAGAGAGTGGACCCTATGTTACTAAGCAACGCTAATGACATCAGGATTAGTTGCAAAGTAACTATCCGTCTTGTACAGGGGGTATACGAGAAGATATTTCTTGTAACTCTGAAAACGAAACTTGCTTATTTTTAGACAGAAAATTGATATCACAATCTATTCTAAAGTCTTCTGTCTTTGTGAAGTTGAGGCCACTGCAATTTACCATATATTCAATTTTAGTAAGAGCGGCCATGTTCTTTCTTCTGACTTAAAAATCAAAAACTTGAAAGTAGATGCCCTGTTAATGATTCATGCCAATCTTCGTAAAAAAGGTTGGCTTTTTCAGTGGAGAAGATCTTTGAAAAAAGTTAATGTAGACGGACGCCAACTGGTGGCAATAGCTCAAATGGCCCATCGGGCCAGGTTAGCTAAAAAATTTCAAAATCTAAAAATTCTAGCTGAAACTCTTTGAACCCCCGTACTACCTAAAAGTAAGAAAGGCAATAATGGTTCGGCTTTTATTCTCAAAACAATTTTACTGTGTAATAAGTGCCAAACAAAAAGTAATATACTTACTCCCATTAACTTCCACATATATTGGTTTACTTTCTCTTGTTCCACAACGATTCTTAGCGTAACAAATGTAACACGCCTTGTCGTTCAGGTCAACACCATTTATTACCAATGAGGGATAAGTAATGCTTGATCCAGAAAACTTGTTGCCATCAATTTCAATGATATTTGGCTTCCCGCCTACTATCTTTGCCCAGTATACTTTAATACAAGCAGGATCGGCAGTAATCGTGCATTTCAAGGTAGTAGAAGTCTTAAACAACACTCCGTGATGTGACACATCAGTAATAACTGTAGGTATGTCTAAAAAGAAATTTTAGTTTTCAAATTAAGATATCTCACGGAAATGTGTCTAATCAAGTAAATACTGAACACAATGAAACTAGTTACATATTTACCATATGTATGAATTAAACTTCAATCAGACAAACAGGATTTAAATATAGAACATCTGTCAATCTATAGTTAATATACATATCAAATAAATGAATGCAAAAAGATTTGCGTTTATATTTAGATAGACAATGAATGGGATGATTCGAGAATATCTGAAGTCCAGATGTAACACATTTGTAGACATCATGACCAAAATAAAACAGCAATATAGTCCATTATAAAATAATTAAACAGACGATGATATTGTAAGTTTTTAACACCTCAACAACAGTATTCCGTCTTCATAAACTTATGGATTATATATTGCCAATTGATCTGTAATGCTAGAGCATGTAGGCCCTTTCAATTTTTTTTCAACGGCACAAAAGTCTTAATACATTAACATGATCAACTTTTAAATCATTTAGTCCAGATTGGAAGTATCTCCTAAAAAAACGTAATGAGAAGGTTTTCAGATTTGATCGATAAATATTCAGTTTCAATTTCTGCTTTTATTAAAGATGACTTTCTTCATGGCATTTCTGTGTGTAGTTGTCTACTTATCTATCATAGATTACAAATTCTTCACCTTGGTATGGTTTGTACACAGATTACAAATGCTTCACTTTGGTGTGGTTTGTACACAGATTACAAATGCTTCGCCTTGGTATGGTTTGTACACAGATTACAAATGCTTCACCTTGGTATGGTTTGTACACAGATAACAAATGCTTCACCTTGATGTGTTTTGTACACAGATTACAATGCTGCACTTTGGTATGGTTTGTACACAGATTACAAATGCTTCACCTTGGTATGGTTTATACATAGATTACAAATGCTTCACCTTGATGTGGTTTGTACACAGATTACAAATGCTTCATTTTGGTATCGTTTGTACACAGATTACAAATGCTTCACCTTGGTATGGTTTCTACACAGATTACAAATGCTTCACCTTGGTATGGTTTGTACAGAGATTACAAATGCTTCACCTTGGTATGGTTTGTACACAGATTACAAATGCTTCACCTTGGTATGCTTTGTACAAAGATTACAAATGCTTCACCTTGGTATGGTTTGTACACAGATTACAAATGCTTCACCTTGCTATGGTTTGTACACAGATTACAAATGCTTCACCTTGATGTGGTTTGTACACAGATTACAAATGCTTCATCTTGGTATGGTTTGTACACAGATTACAATGCTGCACTTTGGTATGGTTTGTACACAGATTACAAATGCTTCACCTTGATGTGGTTTGTACACAGATTACAAATACTTTACCATGGTATGGTTTGTACACAGATTACAAATGCTTCGCCTTGGTGTGGTTTGTACACAGATTACAAATGCTTCACCTTGATGTGGTTTGTACACAGATTACAAATGCTTCACCTTGGTATGGTTTGTACACTGATTACAATGCTGCACTTTGGTATGGTTTGTACACAGATTAGAAATGGTTCACCTTGATGCGGTTTGTACACAGATTACAAATGCTTCACTTTGGTATGGTTTGTATACAGATTACAAATGCTTCCCCTTGGTATGGTTTGTATACGGATTTCAAATGCTTCAACTTTGTGTGGTTTGTACACAGATTACAAATGCTTCACCTTGGTGTGGTTTGTACACAGATTACAAATGCTTCACCTTTGTGTGGTTTGTACACAGATTACAAATGCTTCACCTTGGTATGGTTTGTACACAGATTACAATGCTTCACCTGTGTGTGGTTTGTACACAGACTACAAATGCTTTACCTTGATGTGGTTTGTACACAGATTACAAATGCTTCACCTTGGTGTGCTTTGTACACAGATTACAAATGCTTCACCTTGATGTGGTTTGTAGACAGATTACAAATGCTTCACCTTGATATGGTTTGTACACAGATTACAAATGCTTCACCTTGGTATGGTTTGTGCACAGATTACAAATGCTTCACCTTGGTATGGTTTTTACACAGATTACAAATAACTAAATACCGAAGTCACTGTGAATTTACTTTCTGCATATGCGCATTTCGACAACTTATGTCTCATCAGTGCAGATAAAATCTAAACGTTTGGAAGACCATAAACTCAAAGATGTTTAAAAACTGATAGAGAACAAATAACCTAAGTGATCTAAATTCAAAGCCAAAATCAGCTAAGGACAGAGCTTTGCATGAGGGATATACTCCTTAGTTTTCAATACAGTTTACAAAATTTTGGATATGGGAAGGTTTTAGAAATAATCGACTTTCGGGTCAGCACCGAAGTACTGACTACTGGGCTGGTGAATACCCTCGGGGACTAACAGTCCACCAGCAGTGGCATCGACCCAGTGGTAACAAATAACTAAATACCGAAGTCACTGTGAATTTACTTTCTGCATATGCGCATTTCGACAACTTATGTCTCATCAGTGCAGATAAAATCTAAACGTTTGGAAGACCATAAACTCAAAGATGTTTAAAAACTGATAGAGAACAAATAACAAATTCTTCACCTTGGTATGGTTTGTACACAGATTACAAATGCTTCACCTTGGTATGGTTTGTACACAGATTACAAATGCTTCACCTTGGTGTGGTTTGTACACAGATTACAAATGCTTCACCTTTTTGTGGTTTGTACAGAGATTACAAATGCTTCACCTTGGTACGGTTTGTACTCAGATTACAAATGCTTCACCTTGGTGTGGTTTGTACACAGATTACAAATGCTTCACCTTGGTGTGGTTTGTACACAGATTACAAATGCTTCACCTTGATGTGGTTTGTACACAGATTACAAATGCTTCACCTTGGTATGGTTTGTACACAGATTACTAATGCTTCACTTTGATGTGGTTTGTACACAGATTACAATGCTGCACTTTGGTATGGTTTGTACACAGATAGAAATGCTTCACCTTGATGTGGTTCGTACACAGATTACAAATGCTTCACTTTGGTATTGTTTGTACACAGATTACAAATGCTTCACCTTGGTATGGTTTGTACACAGATTACAAATGCTTCACCTTGGTATGGTTTGTACACAGATTACAAAAACTTAACCTTGGTATGATTTGTACACAGATTACAAATGCTTCACCTTGATGTGGTTTGTACACAGATTACAAATGCTTCACCTTGGTATGGTTTGTACACGGATTACAAATGCTTCACCTTTGTGTGGTTTGTACACAGATTACAAATGCTACACCTTGATGTGGTCTGTACACAGATTACAAATGCTTCACCTTGGTGTGGTTTGTACACAGATTACAAATGCTTTACCTTGGTATGGTTTGTACACAGATTACAAATGCTTCACCTTTGTGTGGTTTCTACACAGATTACAAGTGCTTCACCCTGGTGTGGTTTGTACACAGATTACAAATGCTTCACCTTGGTATGGTTTGTACACAGATTACAAATGCTTCACCTTGGTGTGGTTTGTACACAGATTACAAATGCGGTATTGTTTGTACACAGATTACAAATGCTTCACCTTGGTGTGGTTTGTACACAGATTACAAATGCTTCACCTTGGTATTGTTTGTACACAGATTACAAATGCTTCACCTTGGTATGGTTTGTACACAGATTAGAAATACTTCACCTTGATGTGGTTTGTACACAGATTACAAATGCTGCACTTTGGTATGGTTTTTACACAGATTACAAATGCTTCACCTTCATGTGGTTTGTACACAGATTACAAATGCTTCACCTTGATGTGGTTTTTGCACAGTTATAAATGCTTCAACTTGGTATGGTTTGTACACAGATTACAAATGCTACACCTTTGTATGGTTTGTACACAGATTACAAATGCTTCACGTTGATGTGGTTTGTACACAGTTACAAATGCTTCACCTTGATGTGGTTTGTACACAGATTACAAATGCTTCACCTTCATGTGGTTTGTACACAGATTACAAATGCTTCACCTTTGTGTGGTTTGTACACAGATTACAAATGCTTCACCTTGGTATGGATTGTACACATATTACAAATGCTTCACCTTGGTATGGTTTGTACACAGATCACAAAAAGTTTCACCTTTGTGTGGTTTGTACACAAATTACGAATGTTTCACCTTGGTGTGGTTTCTACACAGATTACAAATGCTTCACCTTGGTGTGGTTTGTACACAAATTACAAATGCTTCACCTTGGTGTGGTTTTTACACAGATTACAAATGCTTCACCTTTGTGTGGTTTGTACACAGATTACAAATGCTTCACCTTGATGTGGTTTGTGCACAGTTATAAATGCTTCACCTTGGTATGGTTTGTACACAGATTACAAATGCTACACCTTTGTATGGTTTGTACACAGATTACAAATGCTTCACGTTGATGTGGTTTGTACACAGATTACAAATGCTTCGCGTTGGTGTGGTTTGTACACAGATTACAAATGCTTCTCCTTGGTATGGTTTGTACACGGATTACAAATGCTTCACCTTTGTGTGGTTTGTACACAGATTACAAATGCTTCACATTCATGTGGTTTGTACACAGATTACAAATGTTTCAGCTTGGTGTGGTTTGTACACAGATTACAAATGCTTCACCTTGGTATGGTTTGTACAAAGATGACAAATTCTTCACCTTGGTATGGTTTGTACACATATTACAAATGCTTCACCTTGGTATGGTTTGTACACAGATTACAAATACTTCACCTTGATGTGGTTTGTACACAGATTACAAATGCTTCACCTTGGTATGATTTGTACACAGATTACAAATGCTTCACCTTGGTGTGGTTTGTACACAGATTAGAAATGCTTCACCTTAGTGTGGTTTGTACACTGATTACAAATGCTTCACCTTGGTATGGTTTGTACACAGATAACAAATGCTTCAACTTGATATGGTTTGTACACAGATTACAAATGCTTCACCTTGATGTGGTTTGTACACAGATTACAAATGCTTCACCTTGGTGGGGTTTTGTACCCAGATTACAAATGCTTCACCTTGGTATGGTTTGTACACAAATTACAAATGCTTCACCTTGGTATGGTGTGTACACAGATTACAAATGCTTCACCTTGGTGTGGTTTGTACACAGATTACAAATGCTTCACCTTG
>MJUU01026250.1:52225-70080 GCA_002080025.1 Modiolus philippinarum
TTTGTACACAGATTACAAATGCTTCACCTTTGTGTGGTTTGTACACAGAATGCAAATGGTTTGCCTTGATGTGGTTTGTACACAAATTACAAATGCTTCGCGTTGGTGTTGTTTGTACACAGATTACAAATGCTTCTCCTTGGTATGGTTTGTACACGGAATACAAATGCTTCACCTTTGTGTGGTTTGTACACAGATTACAAATGCTTCACCTTCATGTGGTTTGTACACAGATTACAAATGCTTAACCTTTGTGTGGTTTGTACACAGATTACAAATGCTTCACCTTGGTATGGTTTGTACACAGATTACAAATGCTTCACCTTGGTACGGTTTGTACACAGATTACAAATGCTTCACCTTGGTATGGTTTGTACACAGATTACAAATCCTTCACCTTGGTGTGGTTTGTACACAGATTACAAATGCTACACCTTTGAATGGTTTGTACACAGATTACAAATGCTTCACCTTGATGTGGTTTGTACACAGATTACAAATGCTTCACCTTGCTGTGGTTTGTACACAGTTTACAAATGCTTCACCTTGATATGGTTTGTACACAGATTTCAAATGCTTCACCTTTGTGTGGTTTGTACACAGATTACAAATGCTTCACCTTGATGTGGTTTGTACACAGATTACAAATGCTTCACCTTGGTATGGTTTGTACACAGATTCCAAATGCTTGACTTTGGTATGGTTTGTATACAGATTACAATTCTGCACTTTGGTATCGTTTGTACACAGATTAAAAATGCTTCACCTTGGTATGGTTTGTACACAGATTACAAATGCTTCACCTTGGTATGGTTTGTACACAGATTACAATGCTGCACTTTGGTATGGTTTGTACACAGATTACAAATGCTTCACCTTGGTATGGTTTGTACACAGATTACAAATGCTTCACCTTGGTGTGGTTTGTACACAGATTACAAATGCTTCACCTTTGTGTGGTTTGTACACAGATTACAAATGTTTCACCTTGGTATGGTTTGTACACAGATTACAAATGCTTCACCTTGATGTGGTTTGTACACAGATTACAAATGCTTCACCTTGGTATGGTTTGTACACAGATTACAAATGCTTCACCTCGGTATGGATTGTACACAGATTACAAATGCTTCACCTTGGTATGGTTTGTACACAGATTACAATGCTTCACCATTGTGTGGTTTGTACACAGAATACAAATGCTTCACCTTGATGTGGTTTGTACACAGATTACAAATGCTTCACGTTTGTGTGGTTTGTACACAGATTACAAATGCTTCACCTTGGTGTGGTTTGTACACAGATTACAAATGCTTCACCTTGGTATGGTTTGTACACAGATTACAAATGCTTCACCTTGATGTGGTTTGTTCACAGATTACAAATGCTTCACCTTGAAGTTGTTTGTACACAGATTACAAATGCTTCACCTTGGTGTAGTTTGTACACAGATTACAAATGCTGCACCTTGATATGGTTTGTACACTGATTACAAATGCTTCACCTTGGTATGGTTTGTACACAGATTACAAATGCTTCACCTTGGTATGGTTTGTACACAGATTACAAATGCTTCACCTTGGTATGGTTTGTACACAGATTACAAATGCTTCACTTTGGTATGGTTTGTACACAGATTACAAATGCTTCACCTTGGTATGGTTTGTACACAGATTACAAATGCTTCACCTTTGTGTGGTTTATACACAGATTACAAATGCTGCACTTTGGTGTGGTTTCTTCACAGATTACAAATGCTTCATC
Source organism: Modiolus philippinarum (assembly GCA_002080025.1). NCBI lineage: Eukaryota > Metazoa > Mollusca > Bivalvia > Mytilida > Modiolidae > Modiolus > Modiolus philippinarum. Next base: position 53,990 of record MJUU01026250.1, read on the forward strand.
TTGATGTGGTTTGTACACAGATTACAATGATTCACCTTGATGTGGTTTGTACACAGATTACAAATGCTTCACCTTTGTGTGGTTTGTACACAGATTACAAATGCTTCACCTTGATGTGGTTTGTACACAGATTACAAATGCTTCACCTTGATGTGGTTTGTGCACAGATTACAAATGCTTCACCTTGGTATGGATTGTACACAGATTACAAATGCTTCACCTTGGTATGGTTTGTACACAGATTACAATGCTCCACCTTTGTGTGGTTTGTACACAGATTACAAATGCTTCACCTTGATGTGGTTTGTACATAGATTACAAATGCTTCACCTTTGTGTGGTTTGTACACAGATTACAAATGCTTCACCTTGATGTGATTTGTACACAGATTACAAATGCTTCACCTTGGTATGGTTTGTACACAGATTACAAATTCACCTTGGTATGGATTGTACACAGATTACAAATGCTTCACCTTGGTATGGGTTGTACACAGATTACAATGCTTCACCTTTGTGTGGTTTGTACATAGATTACAAATGCTTCACCTTGATGTGGTTTGTACACAGATTACAAATGCTTCACGTTTGTGTGGTTTGTACACAGATTACAAATGCTTCACCTTTGTGTGATTTGTACACAGATTACAAATGCTTCACCTTGGTATGGTTTGTACACAGATTACAAATGCTTCACCTTGATGTGGTTTGTTCACAGATTACAAATGCTTCACCTTGAATTTGTTTGTACACAGATTACAAATGCTTCACCTTGGTGTGGTTTGTACACAGATTACAAATGCTTCACCTTTGTGTGGTTTGTACACAGATTACAAATGCTTCACCTTGGTGTGGTTTGTACACAGATTACAAATGCTTCACCTTGATGTGGTTTGTGCAAAGATTACAAATGCTTCACCTTGGTATGGATTGTACACAGATTACAAATGCTTCACCTTGGTATGGTTTGTACACAGATTACAATGCTTCACCTTTCTGTGGTTTGTAAACAGATTACAATTGCTTCACCTTGATGTGGTTTGTACACAGATTACAAATGCTTCACCTTGATGTGGATTGTACACAGATTACAAATGCTTCACCTTGGTATGGTTTGTTCACAGATTACAATGCTTCACCTTTGTGTGGTTTGTACACAGATTACAAATGCTTCACCTTGATGTGGTTTGTACACAGATTACAAATGCTTCACGTTTGTGTGGTTTGTACAAAGATTACAAATGCTTCAACTTGGTGTGGTTTGTACACAGATTACAAATGCTTCACCTTTGTATGGTTTGTACACAGATTACAAATGCTTCACCTTGATGTGGTTTGTACACAGATTACAAATGCTGCACTTTGGTGTGGTTTGTATACAGATTACAATGCTGCACTTTGGTATGGTTTGTACACAGATTACAATGCTGCACTTTGGTATGGTTTGTACACAGATTACAAATGCTTCTCCTTGGTGTGGTTTGTACACAGATTACAAATGCTTCACCTTGGTATGGTTTGTACACAGATTACAAATGCTTCACCTTGGTATGGTTTGTACACAGATTACAAATACTTCACCTTAATGTGGTTTGTACACAGATTACAAATGCTTCACCCTGGTGTGGTTTGTACACAGATTACAAATGCTTCACCTTGGTGTGGTTTGTACACAGATTACAAATGCTTCACCTTGATGTGGTTTGTACACAGATTACAAATGCTTCACCTTGATGTGGTTTGTACACGGATTACAAATGCTTCACCTTGTAATGGTTTGTACACGGATAACAAATGCTTCACCTTGGTATGGTTTTTACACAGATTACAAATGCTTCACCTTGGTGTGGTTTGTACACAGATTACAAATGCTTCACCTTGGTATGGTTTGTACAATAGTAAATTTTACTTATACATGTAATATTGACAGTCGTTTTCCAACGGGAGTCAGATGCATCGTTAAACCAGATTTGACAAACAATTTTATTTATAAATTTCTCATATAACGTATATTTTGAATTATTCTGTGTTTTGGTATATGTTCTTGAAATTGTCGTTCGTCCAATTGATTTCCCTTTGTGTTTCTCCCTGTAAATATGCAGCGGACATTTATTGAAACTTTTTCGGGACAGTTTGGAAGTAAACCTCTATCTCAAATGATTTTTGAAATATTCGACAGAACGAACAAAATAGGAAAAAAAATCTTACACTACAAGAGCATCAACTCCAACTATGATTTTTCCTACGATTTGACAGTGAATAAAATGGTTTTGCAATTCAAACTTAATGTTGTTTCAAATCTTTACTAAAATATTTCAAATCTTTACTAAAATATAAGTCAAAACATTGCTGAAATTTGACATTAAAAGGTATAAGAGTTGAGGTCTCATGTTCATTTTTTGCCATGTCTTTGGATTTCGATTTTTGTGGTCATCGCTTCCCTTATTCCTTTTGGGTACCCATAAACCGTTTTAATCCTAATGCTGGCTTTTGCTAGTGCCGGTACCAAGTCCGGATGTCCTGAGTTCCCATCGTTGTTAACTTTTGTCTTTTGTTTTTATTGTTTTTTTTTTTCTTGTTCAGTTCCTTGGTACATTGTGGTATGTGACTTTGTTTTTCGGCCATTGTAGGTGTTTCCTGTTGTCTTTCTATTCTATTTGTCTTTTAATGCACTGTGGAGTAAAACACTTCCCGTGTTGAGATGTATGCTATTTATTTTTCTTAGTTATGGTGTACTTGTACATGAGATTACACTTTGATATAACTATTATCTTAATTTATGTAAATTATTCTAAAACCTAAGGTTTTACCTTCTCCATCGTAGTTTGCCCCTTAGCCATGTTTGATACTACTGATTATTTGGATTCGTTAAGTTTTATGCATTTAAAAAAATTTGAAATTGTGGATTTCCTAAGTTTGTTTCTAGTGCTGCTGATGAGGAATTAATTTCCAAAATAGCCATACAGCTCATAAAAATTTATTGCAGTTTGAGTTAACATATGTGTTGTGGTCTCATGTCCATTTACTCCATATCCTTTCGTAAAATAAGGATTGATCGGAGACCTTTGACAAAAAGTTACGCCTTACATACTGAACGTTTTTTTACTTAATTTGAAATTTACCTCTATTCTTAATTATTTCTAAGATATAAGACAAAATGTTTTTAAATAGTTCAACTTTGACAATTTAAGGGCAATAAGGATTCGTATGAAAATTAAAACTATGGTGATAAAAAGGAGTCATTGATATGCGGAACATTTGTAATATATATTTAACCTTTAATTCAAATCATTTTGAAATATGAAAAAAATGTATTCAAGTCAAGAAAATTCGACCAATAAATGGCAGTAGCTTCTATATGCATGGCAAGCGAAATTACCAAAATGCAGAGAAACCCGGTTTTTGTTAGCTTTAGGTTTCCTGACAGGAAACCCATGGTTTCCTGGACTAAACACGACTTTAGTACTGCAAATGTGAGTTTCCTCTTAGAAATACATATAAAGCTCAGCATCCAATGGGTTTCTGAAGCTAAACCCAAGTTTCCTCGAGCAAATGTAGGTTGTCCTCACTGAAACCGGGTTTCGCTCTACAGAGACCTGGTTTTGCTCTGGAAACCTAGAGTTTCCTCAACTAAACTTTACTTTGGTATTGCAAATGATAGTTTTACTGTATAATTACATAGAAGGCTGAGGATATAATGAATTTCTAAAGCTAAACCCATGTTTCCTTTTGCAAATGTGGGTTTAAGACGATGATTTGATTATCCAATAGGAAATACATAATAGGAGATTACTGATTACGATTGGTCCATTATCCTAAATGAATTAGTAAGCTTTATTTTCATTGGTTGGAATAATTTTCCTTCTCAACTTTATTTTTAGATATTTTGAATAAGTTAGCTTGCAATTAATTATAAAAATAATCCCAAAAGTTTTATTATTACATTGCCTAGAGATGAATAAAGTTTACCGTTTTTTATTTTCACATCTTGCCGTGTTGGGGGTAGTTATGTATTTGCCGTATTCCTTGCAAACCGAAAAAGCTATAACGTATCGTGCACCAGGGGATCGTGCAAGCCAAATTCTAATTTTTCGTCCCATGTTTTTCTCGTACACCGTGTGTTTTGTACAGAATTTATACCTTTATGTCTCGGTAGATGTCATAATGATATGAATACAAGTTTAACATGATGAAAATCATATCATCGGAGCACTTAGCCTTCCAAAAACATTTTGCCATTTTTGTCATTTTTTTTTTCAAAAAGGCTCCAAAATAAGTTTTTGCACTGAAATAACGTTTTCAGCACTGAAATAAATTCAGTATACAATCCAGCCTACAAGTAGCTCCGTGACTCACTGTGTTGAAGACCGTACGGTGACCCCTAGAATGCTTTGTTTTGGGTCGTTTGGGCCGACTCCGACCTACCGTTGGGTGTGGGGTTTTCTCACCGTTCATTGAAGATCTTATGGTGGCTTTGAGTTGTTATTACTCCCCTTTGGGTCGTTGTCTCTTTGACACATTCCCCGTTTCCCTTCTTTTTTCTACATTTACATAAATTTGCAACCCAATAACTTTCAATGTGACTTTGTAACCCCTTTGTAGACCAAGATTCATTGAAAATTCATAAGAAATATTCAAATATCAAATTCATTAGTCTACTATTTAGAGATGTTTGCTGGTCAATTTTGTCAGTAAAAAATGACTTTTTGTTAGAAGATTTAAAAAGGAATAATTTAAGCCTAAAAATTGATAGGTTGCCGATGTAATATTTGAGGTATGAGTATTTCAAAAAATGGCGGGAAACCGAACTCTTCTGCATTTTTCATAGTTTTAACCTTAGCAATTTTTATCCAATAATGAATGTGACAAAATAACACCAATAGAATAATATTTTGTCAAAATGCTACAAACAAATGTGTAAAATGAAATTAAAGAGAGCATAAAACTGCAGAATAAAATATTACTTTTCAAACTTTCCCTATAATAAAATTTATTAAATGTGTACATGGTATCAACACTCATTCAAAACAGGGACAATAAATATGTATAGTGTATAGATAATGAATAGTCAAAAGGGCTAGTTTTTTTCAAAAAATGTGAATTGTCTTGTCATTTTATTAGATTAAGTTTAAACTGCAGACTTAAAATCTAAGCTGTCAAACCCAACCTTATGCTTAAATTTATGGGATATGTATATCGCATTATGAAAAAAATTCCTTCGAAAGCTTATGATGCAAACTTCAGCCCACCCATATGTTAAATTTCTTACAAACATTGTATAAAACACAGAAACTTTTATATACAATGGACAGTGTATGGTATAGAGGAAAATCATTTGAATTTTTACATAAAATGCTAATTTTGTTGAATGTTTGGGAAAATTTATATACCTCGGCATACATCATGAGGTATTGCATTGTATCAAAAACATTGAATGCAAAAATCTAATTATTTTTGACAAATAAGATGAATCTTATGCATCCCTAGTATCAACATCATATTTACAAAAACTGATATTAATTCAGCAAATTCAGTATTTAGTTAATTATTGTTACTTGGTGGAAGCCTCTGCTGGTTAATTGTTAGGGGTATTTGTAAGCCAAAATAGTATCCTATGAAATATGATCCAAAACGAATAAATGTTATTGATATATCTAAGTGATTGTTTCCGTCTGGATATTATTTCACCAATTGAGCAGTAAATTCTTTCAAACTGGGGATTATTTCACCGGCTATGGAATTTGTTCCTTTGGAACTTATTTCATTGTGGATAAACCGCTTCATATTCACTATTCCAGAGTTGCAGATCCCATAACATGACTAAGGAAAAAAACTAACTCCGGGGCAATTTAAGTGGGTTCTTCAGGCTGGAACTAATATAATTTTAGACAGCTTCATGTTAACTTTTAAGCATACAAAATAAAGTTGTATCATTAATCACCCTTGTGCAATACGATGGAGTATAAGATGTGACAGTGAGTGTACCACAAAGACCCCCCTACACAGACCTTTTCTCTCTTTTTGCAGCTGCAGCTAAAGATGCGGTACTACATTATCATACGGGACTGACGATAAAAGCAATCATTCTGCTTGGGACTTATGTTATATTGGTCCCAGATTCTGCCAAAACTAAATTAATGTCTTTTTTCATTTGATATTCATTACCCCGTCCAACTGTACCTTTTCCTCTTGTATTGCAACACCAAATGCAAACCTGCTGCCATGAAAAACCAAAGTTGTCTCTTATTTACTTTTATTTTAACTTCTGTTGATCCTTTCGGATGTATCGTGTTGACATACTGTGACGGTGGTCACTTTGTTTACTTGTTTACGTTTTTATATGGGGTATTTATGTTAATGTTTGTATTATTTATAGTTCCTTGCGTAATTCTAACGAGTATGGCCACGTAAATTCTCGCCGGGACACTTCCCCTTTGGTTTCCCCGGCCGGGCTCGTTGCCCGTAGGAACTATAAATAACGTCACTCACCGGGTCACCGGGACAGTCAAACGTTAGGATTTGAAACGAGCAGACTTTGGTTACCGTTGTTTTTTCATATTATTATGTAACAAGTATTCATCGTCATCGCCATTCTTGTTTATTTCATACATTTGTAACATGTAGGATAACAAATAAACATTTTGTTTATACACAGAATTAATTATTTCAAATATCCTGGAATCCGGATACTACAACGGAGTGACGAACGAGCCAGCATCTCGCTGCGGTTACATTTGGGAGCTCGTCAACGGGATATTTGGAATAGATGGATTATAAATCTGTACTTAGTACAGAATTTTGAAAATATTTATTATGTTTTCACTTGTTCAGTAGATGACGACCATGTATACATGATGTGCCAGGAAATCAAACGAACTTTCGTCTGTTTGACGATCATCTTGATCGTTGTACAGTTCCTTACAGTTTCTTTTGTATCTGATGACACTTGGAAATAAATATTTTCCTACCTTCTTGTCATGGTAATTGTAATATTTCCAAGTTTGATTTCATACATCCATTGTTTTAGGATTCCGGAATTTCTGGTCCAAACCATGGTGCTGTTCTCAGGAATATTGGAGAATTTGTTCCGTTGATAGAACAATCACTACAGACTGAAGTCCCTGTAATCGGACTTACAACAACAATAAACAAACGCACCAAGTTTGCATGGAATTGTCCCAATCTACTGTAATGTGTGCCATGTTGTTCCAGTGTTTACAATTTGACGTCATATTTGACCATGTGGTTGTCAAGGAATGTTGGGGTACGTTGCAGGGTTTCTCAGGAAATTTCACTAAGGGTATGAATTACCCAGTTTGTTTCAAGCCAGGACGCATGTCTCCTTTTTATGAGGAAAACTTTTCTCCTCACAAAGGGTTATGAATATTTTGAAAATTAAGTTGTTGATTTGTAAATAGAATGAATTTTATTTTCGTTTACGTTACGGTAGCCTATGTTTATGTATACAAGAATGTTCGCTACTGGAATTTTTAATATATACCGTCAGACCAAAATGATATAATAGCACAGTCTGTGCTATCATCACTTTTCACCCAGATTTAAGATTTGTCTAGTCAACAATGTCATGGAGCTAATTGTAGGCTTGATTGTATACTGAATTTATCATATGGAAGAATCGGGGGTATTTAATTCATGAGATAAAATCACGTGACCACGCCCCTTTTTTTGGTGAATTACTTCCCTTTATTAAAGTTTAACTTTGAAAGTACATGTCAGTGTTCCGGATTATTTTCGTACTACCCCCGTCTTTTTTCTAAAAGTACTGTAATAATGTTATCTTCCGTTATGAAAAGTTTTTGTTGTGGGAATTTTTAAACATAAAAATTGTGGTTTAAACCAGTCTATAGCAGGATTTCCCATTGCTAGAAAGCTTGGAATTACACATTTTAAATTTAATTTGGCCGCGAATTTTCTTGAGTAAGTTTAAAAGGGACAACTGTTTATGAATCTATGCGAGTTATATTTCACAGTCATATGCGGACAAATTTTCTACATATTTATCTTTGATTTGTATTTTTCTGTCAAAGATAGCTTACTTGGCAGTTTTACAATGGCTTCTACAGTCAAAATGTCATGACCCCGCTTCGAATTTCAAACTTAATTGGCCGGAAATTTTCATTATTACAGATAATTATTTATGTACAGAATAGACTTAAACAATGTGTAGAATCTTGTTAGATGCGGACAAGTATGTTCTGAAGCGTATTATTAGTGATTTTGCAAAATTTCAACATCTCCCCCATGCATTTCAACTAAACATGGCCGACAAGCAAGAGTTAAAAGATGGCCGCTATGCAAATTAGTAAAGTACCCATGATTCTGCCATATGTTTCAGTGCTGAAAACGTTATTTCAGTGCAAAAACTTATTTTTGTGGAATTGTATTATTTCAGTAAGTTGGTAAATGTGGAATTTTTCAAAATGAATTTATTGCAGTAAATTAGTTTGTACCCTGAATCTATTTCAGGGAAGTTCTAGATTGTTGAAAAAAATATGTTTTAATTGTAATTTGTAATGCAAGTGCATGGATATTTTGCTGTATTGTGTTGGAATGGAGTATTGTAATGTTGATAGTGACTTTTAAATATGGATTAAAATGACAAACTTTGTCATACACATGGATGTTGTCCTTTCGGAGTTGTTACTGGAGTTATTTGTTGTAAAGACACTCAGTATCTAGCGTGAGAAGCGGCTTTCGGTGGTATATATTGGCATGTTTGGGATACCTTAGGTGCTAGATAAAAGGTTCGAGGATAGGTATAGACTAATGGTTAGTCTTTGCAATATACATTTGTTATGACCTGTATTGGTTCACCATTGGTATGTTGTCTGCATGTTCGTAGATATTGTTTGGGGAATTACTGAATTCCAAGTTTTGATTCCAAGTTTTGATTTGAAATGAGAGTTTTAATTGTTTTATATAATGCCCAAATTACGTGTGATTTTCTAATTGTAACAACCAATCAGTTTGTTTGGATTCATGTATCGAGATATGTATGTTTATAAATTTAAAGTAATACCATGGGCTATGTGCTTTCGGTGATGTATAAAACATTCATGGGGTACTAGTTGTATAGTAATTGGATAGGACTTGTAAAGCTTATGTGAAGCTTGTGTTTTGAAAAGTTGGATCTTGTCTTGGGTTTCCTGTGTTGACAAGCCTTAGGATATTGAAACTGAAATATTTGTTCAGTACACTTAACGTTACGCGGAGTAGAGTTCTACTGGAGTTACAATAATGAATGTATAAGAGGATTTTTAACTAGCATTTTGCTAGTAGTGTTCGTCACATATACACAGCATGTACCCATCAATTTTATACTAGATCTGACTTTTTTTGTCAGACACTTAAGTGTTTCGTTATTTGTAAAATTTGGATGATATAGCCATTTGTGCTATGTAACATAGTCTTTGTGAAGAGATTTCGCCGGGAAGACTGTGTTATTTTACTTTTTTGGAAAGGATCAACTATGCTCGGACAGCGTTTTACCAATGAGGACTTCATATGATGTTTTACTTCTACTGATGGCTTCTGGAGTACTTTTTGGATTTATGAACATTTTTATATCCTTTACAATGAACTTTAAATATCAATTCAGCCGCATTTCATCAATTGCAGAAACTGACTTTAAAAATAATTGATTTATTGTATTTAACTTTATTTATATTTTTGTATATTGTAATTTCTTCCAAACTCTTGGGACTAATGTGAGGGCTCATTAGATCTTAAGAGATCGGGAGTGTGACGGTGGTCACTTTGTTTACTTGTTAACGTTTTTATATGGGGTATTTAGTTTAGTATTATTTATAGTTCCTTAAGTAATTCTAACGAGTATGGTCAAGTAAATTCTCGCCAGGACACTTCCCGTTTGGCTTCACGTGCCGGTTTCCCTGGCCAGGCTCGTAGCCCCTAGGAACTATAAATAACATCCCTCACCGGGTGACCGGGACAGTCAAACGTTAGGATTTGAAACGAGTAGACGCTCAAACTTTGGTTACCGTTGTTTTTTTCATATTGTTAGGTAACAAGTATTCATCGTCATTGCCATTCTTGTCTCTTTCATACATCTGTAACATGTAGGATAACAAATAAACATTTTGTTTATACACAGAATTAATTATTTCAAATATCCTGGAATCCGGATACTACAACGGAGTGACGAACGAGCCAGAATCTCACTCCGGTTACAATACTATATTTTGACCGCTGTGACAAAACGCCGAAACGTGCAGGGAAAAGAAATATTCAATTCCGCAAATTCATATATTATTATTTCTTGTAAGCTGAGACATATAAATTAGGCATTCCCCTGAAAAATCTAACAAAATAAATTAATAAATGACAAAATAATGCCTACCAATGAAAACAACGCTTACATAATGAGTTCGGAAAATGGACCAATCAAATTAGCGATCAGCCTATTATGTATTTTCTATGAGGAAATAAAATCGCTGTCTAAAACCCATTCTTGCAAGAGGAAACTAGGGTTTAGCTTCATAAATTCATAGAACCTTCAGCCTCTATGTAATTGAACAGGAAAACTACCATTTGCTACTGGAAAGTCGAGTTTTCTGGCATGAAAACAAGGTCTCTCTGACTAAAACCAAGTTTCTCAGAGCGAAACTCGGTTTCGATGAGGAAAACCTACATTTGCAATACAAACTTAGGCCTTATAACTGGGTCTATCTAAAATTATTTCTGAAATTCAAAGCAAGTATAACCGAATTCGCTAAAATTTGACAATCAAAGGTAATAACTCATATAAGGATTCGTCAGATGATTCAGTGTCGCCTACGACATGGTTATATTTTTGCGATTAAACTTAACTTTTATCTAAAATCGATTTTTTAATTTAAAACAAAATGTATAAAAATCACAAAAACTTTTACCAAAAAAAAGAGCTTTAACTCCTATATTACCTTATTGGTATTCTCATATATGGGCATTTAGATTTAAAAATTGCCAAATGGGTAGATCCTGATATTCTGAATATTTTTCGAAAAACAGCAATTTACCCCTATGGAATACTTTAAGTGATGGTAGCCATTTTGTTTAGTCTTCGGACACCTATCCAAGGTATAATTTTGAAACAAGATACCCAAGCATTGATTAAGGCTAAGGTTGTTAAAATAAAACCAATCTTTCAGAGGATAAGATGTGTGGAAAAGTTTACGAGCAGAGATGCCAAGTAATAGCAATACCTCACATTACCATAAATAACATAATACCGAAGTTATTGTTAATTTATTTTCTGCATATGAGCATTTCGACAACTTATGTCTCATCAGTTCAGATCAAACCAAAACATTTGGAAGTCCGTCCACCGACAAACGTGTAAGAGCTGATAGAAAACAAATAACCAAAAGGATCTAAATAGAAAAGCCAAATTTCAGCTAAAGGAGCTAAAAACTATAGAACTAGCAGTATGAACCCCATAAATGTATTTATATAAGGTTCTCCAGAAGTGTAAGCTGATCAGCTCCATGAAATACTCGATCAATTAAACTTAAACAGAACATCTTTATTTAATTTTTTGAAAACATTTCTATTTTTAGTATACTATATGTCATTAGGCATATCTACAAGAGAGGAGTATTTTATCAACGGGTTTCAAATCATGGCTTATAGGGTATGTGAACTAGATCAATTTCTTTCGTTTTTTAAAATACTCTGCAATTTAAAGCTAGTAATAAAATGAATAAAACACTTTCAATAATAAAAGATTTGCAAGAATTACCTCCAATAACAGTCATTAATACGGACCCACTCTTTCCTCTTCCAAATTGGTTTTCTGCGAAACAGACATAGGATGCAGTGTCATTTTGGTCTATATTGTTAATGATCAATGATGGCGATGTTATGGTTGAACCAGAATATTTTCCTTCGCTGTTTGCTACCTCTATAATTGTTGATTTACCATCGACTTTCTTTTCCCAATAAACCTTCTCACAAGCAGGATTTGCAGTTACCACGCATCGTAGGGTAGCAGATTGCCCATAATCAACATTTAACGCTAATTGTACTTTTATGTTTTGTTCCACTAAAATGTAAGCAAAAACAAACAAATAAATCCGCCATAATAATGTGAATTTTCATGGGAGACATATTATACAGGGTCAAAATTTTTAAATCATTCTTGTTCATTTTACCTCATTAAAAAATTTAATAGTCCAAATTATATTATTCTTTAGAATAACTAGTGAAAATGAAACAATGAAAAGAACTTACATTAACTGCAGGATTGATATACATGCAATTTCAAAATATATCTGAGCCCAAAGATTATCCAGCTGAATACTGAACCTAACATATTGTCAATCCCTTCGTATGCAGAAAAACTTAGAAAATAAAAGTGCGTGTCAGACTGTAATGCTAACGCAGAAAAAATTAAGATTTGTTGAATTGAATGCAAATAGCTTGCAAATTACGAATCCTTACGAATGATCGATTCGTAGTCATTCGAAAGCATCCGTATTTTGTTTTCGGAAATTCGTAAATAACTCGTAGACATTCGTAAATAATAGCGTCGATTCGTGAATGGAGATGAAAATTTTAACACGATTGTCCACGAATTTTGATCGATAATTTCATCTGTAAAGAGCTCGCAAACCAATCTTAACAATTCGTAAGTCATCGTTTACCGATCACAAGAAATCGTAAAGAATGCGCAATAAATCGTAGACAAATTGGTTGTTCAAATATATAACGATTTATTTACAAATTATTGAGAGTAGTAAGCTTACATTTGCGATTGATTACGTATAAAAACGCATTCAAGCGAACACTTTGAGAATATATGAGGTTACTTTCCGAAATTATAAATTTAAACGAATACTCTGAGAGTGTTTTCCAAATAAATGCGAGTAATTTACGAATTTTAACAATGTGATGATAAAATTAAGTAAACACTCAAAATCTGAGTTGTGTCACCCTTCTAAAAGTAAGTTGATGTCGATTTTCTCTTTTTTCCTCTGTGCCAGTTCGAGCAAAAAATCATAGAATGTTTTGTATAATATTCAGTTTTTTTCATAGTAAGATATATCTCGTCTCCTTAAATGTACATTTTAAAACTAAATGAGTTCATATATGAGTAAATGTAGCCCCAAAGAAAAATTATTGCCGTTTTTAAAACACTCGTAAATAAATCCTTAAGTATTCGTAAATGATTCGTTGATTATCCGTAAAAGCTAGAATCAAATCGCAATAATTCGCTTTGTGCTCGCAATAATTCTTAGATAACTTTTATCCATGTAACCTGCATCCATTCGTAATGATTGTAAATTTTTATCGTAAATGCATCCTTATCATTCTTAGTTAATCGTTATGTGGTCGTCCATACTCGCAACTCATCGTCAAGAAATCGCAATTCTAGCGTAAATGTGTTTTATTCGCAAGCATTTGTGTAATTTTACGAATTTTGTAAATTTTAAGGATTCGTGAGGATTCGTAAGAAAAATTCGTCTATGTGAAAGGGACACACACGAAATGATTCTTCTTAGAAAATTATCGGTATGATGGCAAAAAGCTGAACAACTTTCGAATGTAAAGCAGGAAGAATTTCTCTTCCATGCATTTGATGACACTAAATTGTATTATTATATAGTTTTTCTTTTAAATTGTTGAGTAATTTATTTATGAATAGGTTAATACTTCAATGTTTATAGCTCTCTAATGTTATGTTGTATTGAATTCATTGATTTATTGTCAGGTAACGTAAAGAAACCTGTAGCTCTAATTGTAACCTAAGTTTACCACAAAAATTGTATGAGAGACAAAGTTCATAAATAAAACGTATTATAAAACATTTTCGATTGTTTGATTTCAGTTTTATACATACCAGAGCAAGAATCGGCATCAAGAACCGTGAAATCAACTTTAACAGTTTCTGGTACATCTGTGTTGATATTGCAAATTGCTACTATTTTTCCAAGAAAGGATCGTATAGCTGACTTAAGAAGTTTTCTGTCTCTAAGGATATTGTTGGCCACTGAAGTATGTATCACTAGAGAACCAACATGAATAAATTCTACATTAAACTCTTGACTTAAATTTCGCAACTGTTGTTCCAGCTTTTCCTTGTTCTCTTCATCCTGCCATGTATCTGGGGTTACGAAACTCCATTTTACACGACGTGGTCTTGTTTTTGAACCTGTTTAATGTCAAAGTCATGTGCTAGATTCATTATTTTACCAAAAGATCATTGTGAACAAATTGTTATTAAATATTATACATATTTCTCAATTTGATACTTTGATTGATCAATAAAGTACAATTGGTCTTTTAATTTCTCTATTTGCTGCATTGTGATTGCTTATATTCACTTTAAAGGATTTATATTCACAATTTCCAAATGTTTTGATTGATCTGCACTGAAGAGACATAAGTTGTTGAAGTGTGCAAATGCAGAAACTAAATTCACAGTAACTTCGGTATTTTGTTATTTGTTAACACTTGGCCGATGCCACTGCTGGTGGACTGTTAGTCCCCGAGGGTATTTGCCAACCCAGTAGCCAGTACTTAGGTGCTTGCCAGAAAACCGATTTTATTTGAAAACTTCCAATAATAAAAATTTAAAATAAGAAAATTTTGTAAAGACCTAAGGAGTATCTTCCTCTTGCATAGCTCTGTCCTTAGCTAATTTTGGCTTTCCTATTTTGATTCTATTGGTAGTTTGTTCTCCATCAGCTTTTACACATATTTCGGTATATGGATTTCCAAATGTTTTGAATTGATCTGCACTGAAAAGACATAAGTTGTTGAAATGCGCATATACAGAAACTAAATTCACAGTAACTTCGGTATTTGTTATTAAAATCAACACAATTTATTTCAGTTTATTCAGCTTGAAAAGCCTGAACATTGTATAAAGGTCCAATAATATAACATTTCAAACACAAAAATGCACAGAGACTCCCATATATAACAAATAAGATCATGCCCGTGGTTTATGGGCAGTTATACAACAATTAAACTTTGAATTTTGTAACATTCCGAAATCCTGAAATTCCCATTTTCCACGAAAATCGCCCAATAATATTAAATACCCATATTTTCTGCGTTAAAATTGCATATTACGATATATCAAAGGCATTTTTTAAAAGAGAGTAAAAATATAAGTATGTTTTGTTCATATATATGTACAGATAGACATATTTTTTGCATTGTTTAAGCATCATTTTCTTCGGGTAGGGGTAAAATTTTCGGTATTTATAGTTACATTGAACACCCCTTGTTTTTCTACACATTATTTTAAGATAACTTATATATCCCCAAGAACAATGAATTGGCAAACCTGCAGATAAATCCTCCAGATTTGCCACATATAACTATTTAAAAGTGAATTTTGGACAAATCTTAAATGCTGAAAATTCCGATTTTTCATCAATTTTGTACCAAATATTGAGTTTAATCTGAAAAGTGAGACTTAAAATGACAAATCATGATAAGATTAATGTAACATTTTTATATTCAATGCATACTTTGTGGGTTTTGGTAACTTTCATGCGAATATAGACAAGAAATGACTACTTTAGGGTGAATTTGTTGGGGTAGGGGTAAGATTTTAGGTATTTAGAGTCACATTAAAGTATCAAAGTTGATGAGAATAACAGTTATCTCCCTTATATTTACTGGGTGCCTAAGCTTCACAAGAATCCCTACAAACAGAGATTCATTGCAGGATCTGCCAGATGCACCACTAAGCCCCTATCCAAACTCCTTACCACTTTACTGACTGCAGTTAGAGATGGTCTAAAAAGCTACTGCGAAAAAGCCTATTCCAAGAGCGGCGTGAATCAGATGTGGATTCTTAAAAATCCCAAGATCTCCTCAAACAGTCTCGCATACTGCAATAGCATTCAAACTTTTGATTTTTCTACCCTTTATACAACTCTTCCTAATGATAAACTTAAAACAGTAATTTCCGATCTGATACATCAATGTTTCTGTACAAAAACCGGAGAACGCAGGTATTCCTATCTGGTAATAGGAAAAGATAAAACATATTTTGTAAAGAACCACACTGAGTCAAACAAGAAATACAGTGAAAATGACGTGATTAAGATGCTTGAA